>APFE030837164.1:100670-244223 GCA_000404065.3 Pinus taeda
GCTGCAGGAATAGATGATTATGCAGATATATCAGCTTTGGAGGAGAGAAGCACCATGAATCCAGTTAGGTGGTGGATTGGTCATGGAGCAAATGGTGTACATTTGCAAAGCCTTGCCATTCGTATTCTTTCACAAGTGGCAAGCTCTTCATCAGCAGAAAGGAATTGGAGCACTTATGGTTTTATTCATTCTGTGAAGCGCAATAGGTTGGGCTCACAGAAAGCAGAGGATCTTGTTTATGTGCATTCCAACCTTCGCCTTGCATCTCGTAGGGGTCCAGAATACAACAGTGGTCCTTCTAAAGAATGGGATGTGGATGCAGAAAATCCTGATTTGGATCTCTCTCTTGCTGCCCTGAATATTGAGGACGATTCTGGAAGTGGAATTGGTGCATCATCTTCTTTAGCACCACCATCCACTGTTGAGCATTCTGCTACTTCTATTTTTGATGAGGATTGTTATGATGAGGATTAGTCTTTTGTGACTTGTCTCTATAGTTCTTGCAGCCTTATAGTCTTTATTGTACTTGCAGCCTCATATACTAATATAAATAAAGGCTGATTTTGAGATTTTGCCCTTGGATATATAATAAACTTTAATGGTTGCTTTTGGATTTTCCTATATTTTTATTGTCATTATGTGATCATTCATGACTCATGAGTAAATGTGATGTGATATAAATTTAATCTTTGTGTTTAAATCATTAATGCTTTATGATTGTACATATATTTAAATTTTTATATATTTTTAATATATAATTTATATATATATTCGCGTTTCCCCGTTTCCTCAAATTTGGGGAGGTCGCGTTTCGTATCGCTTCCCCGTTTCCCCGTTTCGTGCAACTTAGATTGTAAATGGATTGCACAAGTAGATGGGAATGGAAAAATATAAACTAATCTCAAGGATGTGCTAGAATAAGAAGATTATGAATGCTATGTTAATCATGCATTAAATTAAATTAGCAAGTGATATTAAAGCAACTAACTAAGAAATTGGTCAATCCACAAACAAAGTTTCTCCCTCTAAATGGAGAGAAGGGATATCATGGGAAAAGTTACCAAGCTCCCACAAAAGAAATCAGTCTTTTATTAATTTAGTTACACGGGGATGAAAGACCCCAAGGGCCTCGACCAAGCTCAAGCAAAATCTTTACAATGAAAGCCTTAGGCAATAGACTTTTCTATGATGATTTATTTGATACAAATGAGTAATGTTGTGAACATCGACATCGGGATAAAATCGGCAAGGGTCTGGAAAACCAAAAAATCGGGAAAATATTGATAAAAAATTGGCAAATATCGGCAAAATTAAGATACCATGAAAATATCTTTAAAAATCAACAAGCATCGACTAGGCCAAACAATTGAGATTGCAAAATAAAATCGGGATTTTATCAAGATGTTCACAACACTGCAAATGAGGCCAAAGAAAGGCCTTGAAATCTGTTACATATAGAATCAGATTTGAAGAGGAGAAATTTGCACAGAGCGAGAAACGTTAGGACTCCTTAAGCCCACAGCCTAGAGAGAAAAGCATTACCCTCAAAGAGAACTCGACCTTGCCAAAATGAAACCTCAAATACTCACAACCTCCTTGAAAGCTAGCGCAAGGTCTTGCAAACAACTTGTTAAAATTTTCAAACAATAAATCCCGCAAGCTGCCACAAGAACAAGTTAGAGAGGGCTACAAAATAAACCAAATATTAGCTATGAAATTAATCAAGAAAATTGCATAAGTATATGTACAATATAGTCTACAAAGACTAAGCTAAAGAAAATGAGAGACCTCTATTATTTGCTTAGTTATCATTCAAGCTCTTAAGTAGCAAATAAACAATTATGAGCACAAGAATATTAAGGAATTATACTGAAAGAACTATGCTTGAAATATGAGCCAAGGCCACAAGTCCCTGCAAGATAAATCGAAAGATGAAGCCTAGAGAATTAACAAATGTGGGTTCTCTTTCGAGTATTTCAAGAATGGATTGGTTCCTCCAAAAACTTCCCCACATTTGAAGCTTGATCTAAAAGAAGATTTTCTACACAACTTCACATACACAAATTAGATCCATATGAGCTTAGTCACATGCAATGATGAGATAAATTTAGAGATATATTGGACATCTACTAAATCATTCTCTATCGAGAGCACGTAAATAAACCTTATGCTGATGTAAGATAGTTATACATCAACAAAACTTGAAAAGAATAATGGAAATAATAGCATAATGAAATGAGTAGAAAGATGAAAGAAATAATATCAAGATATTACCATACACGATGAAAATAACACCTCAAATGTAACTCCAAAGTCTTTTGTATTAATTGGAAACAAATAAACAATCTAGCAGAGTCTCCTTAAGCCCAATAGCTCGTATCAAGATTACAAAGATGAGAGCCCAAAGCTCACTTAAATAGAGAAATGAGGGCAAATCCCAATGAAACAACCATGTGACACGTGAACTTGGAGAAGATCCCAAGAAGAGAAAATCGAATTTCGAGTGTGGAGTGGTTATGATCCATGTGAAGTCAATGCCAGTCGAATTCCCTGAGGTGGCCAAGCATATTCTCCATCAAGAAATGTGAGTTCCAAGTGTGAGGTAAGGAAATGCCAAATGTGAAACAAGAGAGAGTTAAAACTCATGTGAGTTTTGGGGGTCCATACCTTTTTTTTACCCCTCAAAGTGTGTCTTAGAAGAAAGTTGAGGGTGAGAGGTGTCATTTTGAACACACATACCCCATACGACTTCTCTAGACATCACTTATTACATTTTACAATTATAATTTATTAAAATTTTCGCCCTGCAAGAAATTTTTAAAAATTAAAAAATTGACCCCTAGACCTAATCAAATTCCACGAAATTTTACGAGTGATCTAGTAAGGTAATATACAATGACTCTAGACACTACAACTCAGCCAAGGCCTTGCCATCAAGTCACACGCCGGCTTTGGGGTTATGCTTGGAGGAAAAAACTCAATTAATTATTAAGTGCTATAAGGTACCAGTAATTAACCAAGTAAAAAAAAAACCTCCCAGAGTAAACTCACTTGATGACAATGTCTCAAGTTACCTAAGCCTGTTACATGACTCAATTCATCACACTAGCATCACTTGACAACATCCCTATAGGGCTTGCGAAATCTAAGTACAATATAGAAGAAGATGAGAAAAAAAAAATAGAGTTAAAAAACTCTGATGATATATGAACTCTAATGGTACATGAAGCCTGTGACATATCCTCGGGCATGGAGTCTTCAAGTGATCTTCAATGGTAAACAAGAGCCCTTCCAAATGTGCTCCACTTTTACATAAGCATGCCAACAAAAAGGGGTTATTTTACCATAAACTGAGAATTTGTTCTACCTTTCAATGAAATGACAGCAGAAAGAAAGTCTAATTTAACATAAAAACAACAAGAAATAAAGATAGCAAACACCTCAACCAAAGCTCTTCCTTAATGGAGAAACTGACTTTTATATAAAGCCCTTTGCAGCAAATATAAGGTGAATTTCCAGCAACAAGATATTAGCACATATGGATGAAAACTGAAGATCCTAATATAACCATAGCCCTTAACTTTGCTTGCTTCCCAAAAACATTTCTAATACTAGCACAATAGTTTCTTCCTCTGAACAACCAAAACAATGATGGAGCTTCTCTATATAGAGATCTAACTCAAAACACTCAACAATAAAATAATAATAAACAAGTTCTAGATCTATGATCTGTATTAGGAATGATAAAAAAACTACATCTCCAAACCACCTCAAAGACTATTAGAAAATCGGAAACGCAAAAATATTTTCTTATATTGATAATTACTTTTGATATTCTTATGTTCTTTGTTATGTTTTTCTTCTATCTTTTCATCAAGCAATCATCAAAGTAAAGACATGAAGATCAGGGACACCAGAAGTAGGCACTCATCCAAGGCTAAAACCCCTTATAGGGAAAACCCAGTGAGAACTCTTCCTCCAATAGATTCAAAATCAAGATGAGATAGACCAGGACTCTAGACCAATAGGCCTTCCTCCTCCACCAAGTCAGAGTTTCAATATAATTCAGCAACCTTCAATAGTCTCTTCTTGTCCAGCATCTATGACCCAGCAACAACCCAGGATTTCGGCGCCCAACAACTTAGAATTTTGGCCCAATTTCAGCACTGTAGTTTTAACCGCTCCAGCAACTCCGCAGCTCCACAAGTGTGTGAGAGAGAGATTTTTTACTTCTTGTGCATGATACAGACCTCTTTCTCGTTCACTAGCCCTTTCCTATTCTTCCCTTGTATTTTGCACTTTTTCTAGCCCCAAAAGTTGCAGATCAAACTTTAGTGAAGGAATGCTCCAATGAAGTCGCGTTGTTGCCTTTAAATAGGACTCTTTGCCCCTCAATTAGGCTTTGTTGTTGCACAAAATGTCTAGGCACCGTGACAATGCTCAGAGTAAAGGTTGTCACTGTAATCCTTACTCTGTTTAGACTCTCTCCTAGACAAGTGAAGGGGGGCAGTCCCTAAGGTGAATGAATGAAAATAGCCTGTGAAACAAAGGCTCTAGGAAACCTGAAGATGGACAACCTGATGAATTTAGATCAAATCTTGGTCAACTGAGATGAATAGATTAAACACAAGACACAACCACAGGATAGAAATGATTATAGAACAGTGCCTTAGTATTCGATTAACCATAGATTGAACAGAAACAAGATATCCCAAGTAATTTATATATGTGGCAAAGCGTCGATCATAAACAACTGCAATATTTCTAGCAATTAAATCCCATGAAGACTTATGAAAATTAAATGATAAACAAAGATTCTAGATTAAAAATGATCATCAATAACCCAAATCTAGACTAATTATCTTTCTCCTATCACCAATATAATTTTTTAAACATTAATCGCACTTGACAATAGAGAAATACAAAAATGCATTTAATCACCAAAAACACCAAGGAATTTTAAATTAGAATTGTCATTATTCCTTAGGCAATAATTTTAATGTGGTAAGTGAAAAAATCAAACTAAATCAAAGGGTTAATAAATTAAATTTTTAATGGGCCATAGGCCACATTAAAAATATTTAATGTGAAAGTGCAAGTCCACCTTTAATTTATTTCATTCTCAATTTTAAAGTCACTTAAAAAAAAAAATTATATATATAATATATATATATATATATATATATATATTATATATATATAATATATAATTTTTTAAAATTTTAGAAATTTTTATGTTTTATGAATGTTCTTTTTTTCAATGAAAAATCAAAATAAAAAAATAAAAGAGAGGAAAATCGAAACAAATATCAAAAGGAAATCATAAGAAATAAAACAAAAATGAAAATCAAATAAAAATTAAACAAAATAAGAAAAGAAAAAAGCATTTGCATTGAAACAAATCTAACTGTAACCAAAGTTTTTTTTTTTTTTTAAATGAAACCCAAAAAAAGAAAAGAAAGAACTAACCCTAAAACCCTAACTAATACCTAAGGCGAAGACCAAACACAAAAAAAAAAAAATATATATATATATATATATGAATCAAAATGTTTGGTTTGTTTTATGCAGGTCAACGGAATGAAACAAGAAGTGTAGTTGATGTCGACAAGTTGAGACAAGTCGATGGAGCGATAGCAGCATTGGAGTTGTAGTAAGCAGGGAGCCACGATGAGGAGTTGTGGATCGATGAGGAGGAAGAAAAGGGGTGCAGGCTTGAGGAAACTCAGAGAAGGGAAGACGATAGATGAGGGAAGAGCACGCAAGTTGGGACGTGAAGGAGCAGAGGACAAGAGTAAGGGATGTGAAGGAAGGGAGTTGTAGATCGATGCAGTTTGAAGGAGTGAGATTTTATTGTAGCTCGACGGAGGAGGTGGATACAGCTTTGAGGCAGGGTTTCGGTAGCCAGTTTGTAGCGGAAGACACAAAGAGAGAGGTGGGGTTGCAAGAAGGATAAGGCATCGTTTGGCTAGGTAGGCGGAGCAGTTGAGGGTTTTGATGGGGATTGATGGAGAGAACAATGCAAAGATAATGAAGGAGGGTTATAGGAGCATTTTCGAGGGTGGACAAGCTGCGGCCAGCAAACCATGGACAGCAGAAACAATAGATTAGGGCCGCAAAAGAAAAAAAAAAGAATTGAATTTTCCATAAACCCAAAAAACACAAATAACAAAAAGATTTCAAAATTTTTGGGAGGAGAAGAACGTAGCAAAAAATCAAAAAAACCCAACCAGTAGATCGAAAAACTCAGACAAATGGTAGACAGAAGACCCTTTAAAATATTTCCAGAAATTCTGATTAAAATGTTAAATCCTTTTGCTTCAGATTTATTCCTCAAACCCTCATGAAAGTTTCCAGATCTAAAAATTTCACAACCCTTGGACTGCAAAAATTTGATTAATATCCCTGCAAAATTATGTAAATAAACCCCTAGGAGATCCAAATCTTACCCTCCAAGGCCTAGATCTGGAATCTACACAAATTTCTTCCTCAGATCTATAGCTGCACGACAACAAGAAAACACCCAAACAATATATACAATGATAAAAACTAAAACCCAGAAAAACCCACGCTAGAAAATAATTACAAAATTTACATGTTGCAGGCTCTAATCAGCCAGATTTGTCATTATACCGAACAAAAAAAAAAAAATTAAAGGAGGTGCTAACTCAAAACTGTTGAAGTTTCTAAGTTTACTTAGTTAGAAACCCTCCATGCACTTTATCTCATTTATTCCTACCTACTTGTTATTTTCCTTAACAAGTTATTTACAATGTAAATACTAAAAATAAACACTAGTGCATGCTCAACATATTACAGATCAGCAACTAAGAGAAACAGAAACAAACACACCATATGACACCATTATTTTTGGACTAATGTCCCCAGAAAACCCAATGTGGGAAAACTGGTGCAGTGATCTAAATGTTTTCTTCTTAAGCAATATCAGAGTACAATCTAGGTGCCAAAACTGGCCTACCCAACAGAGAATTTCCTTGGCAGTAATATCTCTCAGTTTCTGACAAATTTTCTGGTTGAAACCCTGGATAATCCTTCCAACAGCTACTCAGCACAAATCTGCTCTAGAAACCCTAGCGTCAGCCTCTCTCTGGACTATGTCAGCCCCTCCTTGTCTCACGCTAGCCCTGTGTCACCCCGAATGGGTCTGCGTCAACCCTAGGATGCCCTGCACAACCCTCTGGCCCTCTACGTCAGCTACGTTGGCCTCTTTGAGGCTCTACGCAGCTCCCGACTACCTCTGTGTGGCCCTGCGTGAACCCTGGCTGGCTCTGTGTCACTCTCCTTGGCTACTGTGCTGCTTTCCCAACATTACCTCTACCTCTTTGTCTCTCTGTACTCAAATGCCCCTCAGCTACATCTCCAGATCATTAATTCTACCTCTCTTAGCAAACCTCGCTCTAGAGAATAGAATGACTGATCACTCTAGTGTATTCTTCAAGTGACCCTCAAACCTTCACTTATACTTTTCCTATTGACATATCAATGGCTGAGATTAATTCCCTAAACAACTACTAAGATTAGATCTGGCTTGATCAATGTCTTTTCAACCATTCTAACACAAATTCATATTAATACACATTAATATTTTATTTTCCCTAAGTTTAGACTTAGAGACTCCATTAAAATATTAATTATTTTAATATCTCTTGATCTGTTCAGAATCTGCCCAAACCCTTTCTGGGTATTGGAGATCTCATCTGACCCAACCTCTCCACCAAATTTTGTGGCTAGAGCACATCTGATGCTACCCCAAATCAACAAAAACCCTTCGTGCATCCCCAACAAAAAATCTTATGATAAGCTTGGGATTAATTTTACTGAGCTCCTCAAGAAACATGGATGGGAGTTGGCTGGTCCAACTGAAAACTTCCCCCAATGCCCAAGGATCTAACATCAAGATTTCCCTGCAAAACTCGATCTAGCCATTAAAAATAGAGCGAGAAAATAATAATAAAACTCAAACAAATAGAGATACCTACTATTACATTCAAAATTTAGATTATTATTCAAACCCCAACGACTAAGCAAGCTACCTGTACTCAAATCACTCTTTAGAAGCTATCATCAATGGCATTAAAAAAAAATTATGCATGAAAACAATACATCTTACAGTGTTCCCATGAAGAGTAACACCAGCAAAGCTTAACCCCAAAATCTTTCTTTATTATCTAGAAAAAGATTACACAAGAGCTTCTTGCTAAGCACATGACTCAAAGGTTAGATAGATCAACTGACAAATGACTTCCTATTTAAAGATAAATCCTTCAATGGCTAGTTCGAGTGATCCTTGTCAAAGCAATTTTGATCGTTGATGAAGATTAAAATTTCTTTTAATCTCATCCATCAAAATATTTAACTCTTGAGGAAATTCGAATTTTTCAATTAAATGTATTTTAATTAATTCAAAAATTAAATTTTTCAGTTAATTTCCCCAAATTTTTTACTTCGACTTAACCCACAGAGATCAAAGGTTTAAAATTTATCAAAATAATTAATTTACCTTAATCCCGGGACCTTTTAAAATTTAATTTTTAAGAACCGACGAATTTCGTCTTAGGAAATTTAAATTTATCTAGGACCTAGAATTAATTATATTTTCAGCTTAGAATTTTAATTAATTTTTTGCCAGAAAATTTAATTAATTAACCTATGAGGGGATAAATTATTTTTCCAACCCTCAAGACACTTTACATCATGATTTTCAAATTTTTTACATCATAAAGGGGAAAACCCATTTGTAATAGACCCTCACTGTTAAATTATGGTATGTTCTATGCTTAGAGAAATTTACTTCAATTTCTTCTTATTAGCCCAATGTCAATTCACAGTTTAGCAATCACATTAATATAAAGTAAAATGATGATAGAACATAAAGTAAAATGATGATAGAACATAAAGAAATCGACAAAAGACAATCCAAGACAAGAGACACAATATGTGGCGATTAGCCAGGGACAAACCCCAATGCGGGGAAATCCTTTGATCAATTCTTCTATATTCTTCAATAATTTAGGAAAGAGAGAGAGATAGTACTACATCACAAATCTGTGATTTTATATCAGCAAGAATACAACAGCAACCAGCAAAGTCAAAGCTAGTAAAAACAGCTCCAATTTGACCTCAAATCAACCTAGGAGAACTTGGCCTCCAACAACAATAGTACGCAACCCAAAATTGTCCACAAAATGTGGTCAAACAGCAATCAACACACCACAGCCCTGCGGTCAGCCCTAACCAGTCAACACTGGTCAAATCCGTGGTCAAACAGGCCAGCATTTGGCTCCCGAGCAATGCAGCGAGCCTAGGAGAGGCTGCCCAACCCAAAAACGCAGTCAAACCTTCCACTACACTAGTCAACACATGCATGAAACAGATCTGTGTCCTTCACGTTTAGCCCTAAGTCAACGTTGCCCTAAACCGGATCTGTGTCCTCCTTCAGCCACACGTGTGAGAGAGAGACTCTTCTAATGCACAGGAGAGAGAGAAGATGTGTGGTGAGATGAGTGGAATAATGCCACAAGGTCTCCTCCTTTTATATGAATCGTGGACGACAAGTTGGGGGTGTGCCACACACTTTAGCTCGCTAGCCGACCTTGGCAAATTGTCAAAATATACAAATAAATTCATATCTCTATGAATATATGTCAGAATCGGATGATCGTTAGATCAATCCTACACCTCTCGACAAGAGGAATCTAAGAAAAATATCAGCTACCAGAAATAAGATGACCCACATGGAGTTTGGCCCTAGTTGCCAATTTTAACACTCCCTCTCAACTAGGGAGAACTCCATCTGCTAATCCATCTGTCTGTCAGTACTATCTCTGCCATCAAATGCACTGCCCTACACTGCTCGGCTCTACTCTGCTCTACTGAACTATGAAGAAGAAGAAATGATCAAGGATGTATCATACCATCCTCTACTGACCCAAAGTCAGACCCAGATAAAAGGGAATGCTCAATAGTGCTCTTACTAACCCGAAGTCAGTTCTAGAGAGTGTGTCATACCACTCTTACTGATCCTAGATCAGTTTTAAAAGAGAGTGAGTTACATCACTCTTACTGACCCAAAGTCAGTTCCAATTGATCCCAGATCAATGTCATCCTAGCATAGGGAGTACAGTAGATACACGATGCGTCCATCAGTACTACTATGGTCCATATCCTCATTTCCCTACTCAATGGCCAAATGAGAGATACTTCCCATGAGTCCCGGACTGCATGGGTAGGATGCCTCGGCAAGAGAAAGATGAACAACTCATCCTGCCTACAAGTTGTCATGGGGTATCACAGGTGAAGGTTGAACCATTCACCCTGTACACAACGCACCACTAGGGGAGGGTGAATCGTCCTATGGTCGCTCGTTGCTCCAAGAAGTACCCCAAGCACCCCATAGCTCCTAGAGCTCAATGTATGCATCATATAGGACCCTCATAAGAGAGTCTCTCAACGACTCCTAGTCATTCTCGAAAAGTCAAGAATTTGACCTTTCCTAGGGGCTTCGTCAGAATGTCGATGACCTACTCATTTGTACTGATATGATGGAGCCTGATTACTCCTCGTTGTACCATATCCCAGATAAAGTGGTGCCTGATATGGAGCCTTATTGCTCCTCGTTGCGTTGTACCATATCCCGGATAAAGTGGTGCCTGATATGGAGCCTTATTGCTCCTCGCTGTACATAAACTTCTACATTCTTGCTTACTTGAGATTGATTTAACTCTATGTATTTAACCATTTGAATTAACTCCTTGAAATCATTTTCAACCTCTATAGTTTTCTTTACTTCAGTTTTTTCTTTGACTTTGTCTTTATCTCCATATTTATCTTCAAAGGCATCAATTATTGATTGTAGAGAATCAAAAGTGTTATTAGGGAAATTAGCATACCAATCAAAAGCATCTCCAAATAAGGTAAAAATGAAAATCTTCATCTTCACATCTTCATATTGAGAATATGGGAGACACTTGTTTATACAGAGGCTAACATTCTGAAGGTGAACTTCGGCAGTAAAAACATTGTTACCTTGAAAAGGAGGAAATTCATCGATGGCGTCACCAAAAAAAGAAGGATAACTATGCGAGCTCTCTGAATGTTAGTAAAATCACAAGGAGCAAACAAGTCAAAATCCATGATGACCTACCTAATGGGAAAAATAGAGGCCAAATGCATATCATAGAGAGAAATCCTTGCTCAAGAAAATCAAAACATCTACAAGAAGCGAGCTTCTAGCAGAAATTCTTGTAAGAAATGGAAGAAGTGGGAGTCGCCACTTGAGCATGAATCTCTCACAAAGTTTCCAAAGACGAAACCGAAAAGTTAGTGGATGGAGGAAGATGGATATTCAAGGAGGGCTCCTTGTCTAGGATTAAATGAATAAATAAGTGGAGTCGCCACACAAATAGGAGACCAACCAGAATGTCCAGGTGCAGAAAGTGAAAATGTAAGGATTAGATGAGAGAGATGACGAGAATTAGGATGAAGAGACGAAATGATGCCAGAAAAATGAGATGAAATGTCGTAAAGCCAAAGTCCAATAAATCGGTCCTTGGTGGAAATGCCAAGAAGTGTTGGCTTTGCCAGCTCCAATGATAGATGAGAAATGACAAGAATGATGAGGAAATGTCATTGAAACACCGAGAATAAAATGTCCCTTGCAACGGTGCCAAAAAATGTTGTGCCGCTTGACGGGCTAATGAATAGCGGAAAAGATAAGATGATTAGAAAAAAGTCGTGAGGACCAAGGATAGAAAAACTCTATTCCCCGCAATGGCACCAAAAAATGTTGTTACATAAATTGTCTAGGCACCACGACAACGCTCAGAGTAAGGGTTGTCACTCTAATCCTTACTCACATCGTTTAGACTCTCTCCTAAACAAGTCAACGGGGGGTAGTCCCTAAAGTGAATGAATGAGAATAGCCTGTGAAACACAGGCTCTAGGAGACCTGAAGATGGACAACCTAATGAATTTAGAACAAATCTTGGTCAACTGAAATGAATAGATTAAACACAAGACACAACCACAAGATAGAAATGATTATAGACCAGTGTCTTAGTATTCAATTAACCATAGACTGAATAGAAACAAGATATCCCAAGTAATTTATATGTGGCAAAGCGACAATCATGAACAACTACAATATTTCTAGCAATTAAATCCCATGAAAACTTATGAAAATTATATGTTAAACAATGATTCTAGATTAAAAATGATCGTGTTCAATAACCCAGATCTAGAATTAATTATCTTTCTCCTATCGCCAATATAATTTTTGAAACATTAATCGCACTTGATAATAGAGAAATACAAAAATTGCATTTAACCACCAAAAACACCAAGAAATTTTAAATTAGAATTTTAATTATTCCTTAGGCAATAATTTTAATGTGGTAAATGAAGAAATCAAACTAAATCAAAGGGTTAATAAATTATTTTTTAATGGGCCATAGGCCACATTAAAAATATTTAACGTGAAAGCGCAAATCCACCTTTAATTTATTTCATTCTCAATTTTAAAGTCACTTAAAATATATATATATTAGAATTTTTATGTTTTTTGAATGTTTTTTAAATGAAAGTCAAAATAAAAAAATAAAAGAGAGGAAATCGAAACAAATATCAAAAGAAAATCATAAGAAACTAAAACAAAAATGAAAATCAAATAAAAATAAAAACAAATTAAGAAACAAGAAAATCTCATTTTAATTGAAACAAATCTAATGTAACCAAAGTTTTTTCTTTTAAATGAAACCCAAAAAAAGAAAAAGAAAAGAACTAACCCTAAAACCCTAAGTAAATACCTAAGGTGAAGACCAAACAAAAATAAAAATAAAAAAGGAATCAAAATGTTTGGTTTGTTTTATGTAGGTCGACGGAATGAAACAAGGAGTGCAGCTAACGGCGACAAGTTGAGACAAGTTGATGGAGCGATAACAGCGTTGGAGTTGTAGTAAGCAGGGAGCCACGATGAGGAGGAAGAAAAGGGGTGCGGGCTTGAGGAAACGCAGAGAAGGGAAGACCATAGATGAGGGAAGAGCACATAGGTTGGGACGTGAAGGAGCAGAGGAGAACGGTAAGGGGCGTGAAGGAAGGGAGTTGCGGATCGATGTAGTTTGAAGGAGAGATAATTATATTGCAGGTCGACAAAGGAGCTCAATGCAGCGACGAGGCAGGGATTCCGTTGCCAGTTTGCAACGGAAGACGCAGAGAGAGAGGTGGGGTTGCGAGAAGGATAAGGCAGTGTTTGGATGGATAGGCGTTGGAGCTGAGGGTTTCGATGGGGAGCGATGGAGAGAACAGTGCAGAGATAATGGAAGGAGGGCCGCAAGAGGATGTTCGAGGGTGGATAAGTTGCAGCCAGCAAACTCTGTACAACAGAAAAGATAGATTAGGGACACACACAAAAAATCGAATTAAACCCCAAAAACGCAAATAACAAAATGATTTCGAAATTTTTCAAAGGAGAAGAACGTAGCAGATAATCAAAAAAACCCAACCAGCAGATCAAAAAACTCAGACAAATAGTAGTAGCCAGAAGACCTTTTAAAATATTTCCAGAAATTCTGATTAAAATGTTAAATCCTTTTGCTTCAGATTTATTCCTAAAACCCTCATGAAAGTTTCCAGATCTAAAAATTTCACAACCCTTGGACTCCAAAAATTTGAATAATATCCTTGCAAAATTATGTAAATAAACCCTCAGAGATCCAAACCTTACCCTCTAGGGCCTAGATCTAGACTCTCCACAAATTTCTTTCTCAGATCTCTGGCTACACGACAACAAGAAAACACCCAAACGATATATACAACGATAAAAACTAAAACCCAGAAAAACCCACGTTCGAAAATAATTACAAAATTTACGAGCTACAGACCCTAATCAGCCAAATCTGTCATTATATGGCACCATAAAAAAAAAAATGAAGGAGGTGCTAACTTGAAATGCTTCATGCGTCACCAACAAAAAATCTTATGACAAGCCCGGAATTAGTTTCACTGGGATCCTTCGGAAACATGGATCGGGAGTTGGCTGCTCCAATTGAAAACTTCCCCTAACCCCTCAAGATCTAACATCAAGATTTCCCTGCAAAACTTGATGCAGCCATTAAAAATAAAGCGTGAAAATAATAATAAAATTTGGCCAAATAGAGATACCTGCTATTACGTTCAAAATTTAGCTTATTATTCAAACCCTAGCCATTCAACAAGCTATCTGTACTCAAATCACTCTTTAGAAGCTATCATCAATGTCTTTAGAAAAAATTATGCATGAAAACAACACATCTTACAGTATTTCCATAAAGAGTAACACCAACAAAACTTAACCCCAAAGTATTTCTTTATTATCCAGAAAAATAGTACACAAGAGCTTCATGATAAGCACACGACTCAAAGGTCGGATGGATCAACTGACAAATGACTTCCTATTTAATGATAAATCCTCCGACGGCTAATTCGAGTGATCCTCGTCAAAGCAATCTCAATCGTTGATGAAGATTAAAATTTCTTTTAATCTTATCCGTCGAAATATTTAATTCTTGAAGAAATTTGAATTTTTCAATTAAATGCATTTTAATTAACTCAAAATTAATTTCCCCAAAATTTTAACTTTGACTTAACCCCCAAGGATCAAAGGTTTAAAATTTATCAAAATAATTAATTTACCTTAGTCCCGTGTCCTTTTAAAATTTAATTTTTAAGGACCGACAAATTTCGCCTTTGGAGAATTTAAATTTACCTAAGACCTAGAATTAATTAAATTTTTGGCTTAGGATTTTAATTAATTTTTTGCCAAAAAATTAAATTAATTAACCTATGAGGGGTTAAATTATTTTTCCAACCCTCAAGAGTCAAGACACTTTACGTCATGATTTTCATATTTTTTACATCATAAGGGGGAAAACCCATTTGGAATATACCCTCACATATTACCTATTTCTGTGACACAAATATAATCCAACAGACCAAGCAATTTGTAGTAAAATAACCTAACCAAATAGTTAGGATTATTCCCAAATTACTTTTACATAGACTCGATCTAGAACACTAGCGCTCACTTAAAATCCTAACAACAAAATTAATTCCAGCTTTGGAGTAAAACTGGAGGAAAACTCTGACGACCATCAGAGAATGGATCGGCAAGACAAAAAACCCCCTAAAATGGAGATTGTCACTAAAAAAGTAGGTTTACCTAGGTCGTTACATACATGGCACGAATCTGTTGAGATCATTTACATTATACACATTCATAAAGGGTTTACATAACATCTTGGAAGTCAGATTGATGATGATAACTGGACAACACGGAAACATCAACCAGGCGCTATCCCTTTTGTGAAAAAAGGGGGTGTACCGCTATGGGTTGTTGAAACGTAGTGGTCAACAAGGCCAACTTGGTCGAGGAGGCTTAGAAGACCTAATTTACATTAAAATAAATTTATTTCTTATCAAATAGAGCCCAAGATGGGTCTTTTACAATATGACATGGATAAGGACACTAAAGATAAACCCTAGAAGCCTGCAACAGAGGCTTTGACCTATAAACAAGTGACCCAAGCACGAAACTCATACTTTAATAAGTCAATTTTATTTATAATAAAATTTCTCTTTTTTTTTACAGATACGTTACATCTTGACTCAAATATAATTATGAAGACCAACACTCGTTACATTCTTCAACATTCCCTCTTAACTAGGGACGTATTCTTAATTACATATAAGTATATGGAAGATCTCAAAATGATATGAACTACGAAGAGTTCTAGCACACACAGTGCTACATACAAGATACCTAACCAGGGTATTCTATCCGAGTGGGACTAAGAGGATTCAAGCTTTAGCCAACTCTTGGTACCATCAGGCTTCTAAATATTGCCACCAACCCAGGGATCTAGGCGTGTATCCAAGGTCAGAGCTCCATGACCAACGCCACCCTCTCTCTTCGAGATCTAGACATCAACACATAAGCTGGCCAAATGCCCTCCCAAGCATTTTTGCATGAGATGTTTCATCTCTCTTTATAAACTAAACAAGATATATCCATTTGTCCAAGCATGCTTTCAAAGTGTTCAACCTTCTTATGGAGAGATTTACCTGTACAAACACAACCCTAGTCAGTAATAGACTTTCAAATATATATATATATATATATATATATACACAAGTAAACACAAACCTTTGAGGTCCTCAATCATCCTAATGCCACTTGTATCATCATCAAGTTATTCAGATACAATTTTATTGGAAGCTTTTCTTCTTCAATAGGACCAAATGTTTTTAGTACTCTTCAAGTCTTTTGCAAATCCATCTGTAGTACTTTCATTCATTCTGCGGCTTCATTCTTTCTTCAACGTACTATCACAATCATAATATGTCTTCCCTCTCAACTGGAGAGATAAATTTTCTTCTATTCATCCTCCCTCTCAATTTAGGGAGATCAACAGCTTCCTTCTTTTATAACATTGAAGAAACTTCAGCCTTTCAATACTTCATGGCATCAAGGCCATCTTGATCATCATCATTCTTATAGCTTCCATTATCATGATCATTTCAATTATGAACATCTTCAATATCTTGAAGATCGTGTACCTACAAAAACTTTTAATAGCTAGTACAACCAAACACAAATATATAAAAGCATGAAGTTGACTATATCAAAATCATATCATTACAATGGAAGCATCTAAACTTTAGACATCAGATACCTAAACCTAGTTAGGTTCATAATTAGCAAAGGCTACATCCTTTTATATAGTAGATTTCAACTTCTTGCTAGGGTTTTGTCATAAACCCTAGACTTCATCTCTAGACACAAGGCCTTAGATATCAGCAATTCAATCAAATAATAATTCAATCACAGTACTATGCATCTAGGGCTTCAATATTAGTATCAGAATGACAGACTCTTCTAGGATTTATTTCAAACTCTAGATTTTCATCATCAAAGCCAAATCGAAAACAATATCATCATGTCCTAGAATATCAATCCCTACTAGGTTTTGTTACAAACCCTAGATTTCACAATCTAAAATATCAATATCAACAATTAAGTTAACATACTCGCATATATCTAGGATTTCATAATCATATACTAGCATTTCATAACAATATATACACAAACATCAATACATCAAACTTAGATATATAACAATTTTGACCAAAGAGATGAATATACACCTAGGGTTTCATTCCTAGGATCTTACTATAACTATTACAAGGGTTTTGCTTATAAACCATGTTACCACTCAAACTAGCAAGGGTCCTAGAGGGCACTTGTTAGGTCAAGGGCAACTATGGAGCTATAGCCCACTGTCACCACATCTAAAGCTCCCTACTCTTTACAGACTTTCATCGATGGGAAGAGACTGGGTACATATAGAGAATCACCTATGAAGGATAAATCAATGAAATGGACAAGAGGTGATTCTAATAACCCTTTCCCACAAGAAACCCAAATTAGGGCTTGCTTTCATTTTAAGCAAGGTGTAGGGTTCTCTAGGATGTGTTGAAAAGGATTTGAGGGCTAGGTTAAGGGAATATGACTTGCAAAGGAACTTCCTAATGCTCAAAATCCTTATGGAACTTGGTTTCCCAAGTGGTCTTTGAAGAACTAACTTTGATAGGAAATGGGACCACACGGGACCAAGTGGACCCCACGTTAGGTCAAGGGGATAGGGTTTAGCAACCAATGATAGACTTGACCAAATCAGGGAGCAAAAGCGGATCAAAGAAAAAAATTTGATGACAAGTAAAGCAATGATCCCTATGAGGTAGCTAGCCTAGGGGAACCTAGGGCACAATTTGGTCTCAAAGCTAGGGCTTGGGATATCTCGGGATCCAATCGTCAGAATAACCTCAAATTTGGAGGACACCTAGGAGACTCCCCAACACAATAGCAACCAAGAGATCAAAATTTTCTTGCGGGTGGAAAAGTTTAGGGCTTTAGGGTGATCACCTATGGTGTACCAGTGCCTAATCCTTTGGAGAGATTGGAGTCAAGAATGATTATGAATTTGGATTTAATTTTCTAGGTTAAGCAGGCCTTGAAGACATCTTTTCTTAGCATTAGGGCAGAAGAAAAGCAGCTTCAAAGACTTTACACTTCGTTTTGCAAAATAGATGGCCTATCAAGATAAATTTCAACAATGAAATATCCCTAGGAACATTCATTCATTATACATGGCACAAACATGAGGCATCACTATATAGAAACAAAATTTCCACAACTTCGCAATAATGGATGCAATAACTAAGCCCTAGTATAGCAAAATTCCCAGCAACAATGTATGTGACAAAATAAAGAAAAAATAGCATTAAATTGCACTCACATGTATAAGAATATATCCAAGCATCCAAAAATTTGTCAATCAAGAAGCTTTAAGACATGAAAAAATGATCCAAACATCAAAATTCATTCCATGCTCCAAAATTTCGTCCTCCAAGAAAGATAGCAAAAATCTCTTAAGAGATACAAGTCCAAACCAAGCGATGATGCTAAAATGAAATCACATCACTTGTATTTATACATGTCCAAATGAATTCCATTTGCTTAATGAGGCCAAATTGAGCCCCTAAAATAAAATATTGTACAAGATAACTAACTTTTGGTTACAAGCCCACCAAACTAGCTCAAAATCAAAATAATAAGCCTTTCAAGAGGTCGAATGATCAATAATCCATGTCGTTGGGCCTTGTTGGAGGCCTAATGAAGTCCATAGGTGTCATAATGTTAAGCAAGACTCCCAAAAGCAGTGGACAAGGGGGTGGCCCCTTGTTCTCCAAGAAGTAAACCTATGGTGCTCAGAAGTGAGTGTGGGGTCACACAAGTGTCCTCATGGGTCTCCACAAATCGAAGATGCATGTAGATCATTTGCAAGGGCTGGATGATAGTATAAGCGATGACACACCATCATAGAAGTCCTGGGTCATCTGCCGAGTGCATAATGTAACTGTGGGGTCGGCTGCGCATGGTGAACCAGGTTCATCTTCTTGACCAATAGGTGAACCATAAGCAATCTCTGAATGACTCTATGGATCCATGGAATGGTACCTATGGCTATGGAGGTCCATGGCTCTCTACACACACCCTACATATGCCAATGTAGCCCTCTGAAGGGTTAGGACCCAGTATAGGGAGACCAAACCCAACCAAAATGGAGACCATCTGCAATCCTCCATAAGATCTAATGTGTCCCCGTACCTTCCAGCGTATCAAGTCATTAAAGAAATCAAGTAAAAGAATTTACATACCATGGAAAACAAGTGGGCACTTCATAATGGCATGCCCTTCCATAATGGCCTTTCACATGTGCTAATGTCTCCAAGCTCTAAAGGGGGTTAGCCAATCATCCTATTGGGTGGTTTCTGTTTCCAAAGGGGGTGATATCTCCATGTTACATCCTTCAAATGGTGGTGGCATGTGATACAATAATGATAGAACAGAGTAGAGGAGGAAGGGGAACAACCTGGGCCACATGCCATGGTACAAAGGTAGCCAATAAAAAGGGAAGCCCACACTTGGGCAAATGATGTGTAGGAGGGAGCAATCGTGGTATATGAGTTACCCCAACCTTGATTTTTCCACCCCTTTGTATGCCTTTTGTCTTTTATGATTTTCTTTGGTTAACCGCTCGGGGTTCAAAAGAATGAGAGCATGATGTATAAAGTATAGCAATGGATACCCCCTTTTAAGGTGGGGCAATTCATCACCCATCACGGGTTGGGACAATCATGGGTTCCCGAATGATAAAGGAGACTTATCTAGGGCCTTTAGGAACCAGGGTGATGGCCATGGAAGGGGTAGAAGTCATGTAATGGCTTTTGCCCATGTGCTAAATGTTTTTGTCTCGACCATCTTTTGCATTTTGTGGTACAATTTTTGTTGATTTGGGGTAGTATCAGATGTGCTCTAGCCACGAAACTTTGTGGAGAGGCAACGGCACATGAGATCTCCAATACCCAGAAAGGGTTTGGGCAGATTCTAAACAGTTTGGGGATATTAAAATAATTAATATTTTTAATGTAATCCTTAAGTCTAAAGTTAGGGAAGAAAAGAATTAATGTGAATAAAAATGAAACTGTGTTAGAATGGTCCAAAAATCATGGATCAAGCCAGATCTAATCTTAGTCGTTGATTAGGGACTTAATCTCGGCTGTCGATTTGTCAATAAGAAAAGTATAAGAGGAGGCTTGAGGGTCACTTGGAGAACACACTGAGCGAGAACAGTCAATTCAATTTCTGGAGTGAGGTTAGCTAAGAAATTGAACCAGTGGTCTGGTGAGCAGTCAGGCGCAAGTACAGAACAGAGAGATGGTGTGATAGGCAACAAAGACTGCACAGAGCCAACAAAGCCTACAGGAGTGACGCTGAAGGCCAAAGAGTCTGTGCAAAGTCTCAACAGGCTGACGCAAAGGATTTTAGCACACGCAGAGGTCAGTAGGGTTGACGCTAGGTTCAAAAGAAGTGCTGGAGAATTTGTCTATCTGTGGGTAAGCCAGTTTGACACCCTATTGTACTACAAAATTGTTAAATAATAAAATCCTACCTTGCTGCACCGGTTTTCCCATATTGGGCTTTTCTGGGGACATTAGTCCAAAATACCTGTGTCAATGTGTTGATTCTTGTGCATATGTTTGTTTCTGTATTACGGTGTGATATCTGCAGCAATATTTATTTTAATGTTTATTGAAGTGATTTCATGAATAACTTATGGCAGAATAAGTAGGAAAAGTAAATCAGTTACTGCAGTGATAGAATTTTCACATGGTATTAGAGCGAGTAATCAGAGACAAAAAGGGAAAATCAGTTATGGGTCGAGACCACGATGCAGAGGCATCCACCTCAGGGGACTCACGCAGATTTTCAGAAAATTGCACAAGAGAAAGAGATTTTGATTTCTCTATGTTGGCTTCCAAGCTGGAAGAAGTGGCGTACATGACTTGTGCTGCATCATTAGAAGTATGGTATATAGGCAGTGGACCCTCGTGGCATATGACGGGAATCAAGAAGTGTTTCTCAGAATATCGGGAAGAGAAAATGAACTTTCAGATCACCATGGGGAACAAGGCAAAGTGTCCTCCAGTAGGGAAGAGTACCATAGATTTTCAGACAGAATCGGGAGAGCGGTTTCGTGCCACAAATGCTCTGCATGTACCAGGATTGGGGATGAACTTACTTTCCATGTCACAAATACAAGGCAAGGGCTATGACATCTACTTCATCAAGGAAAAGGTATATGTCAAACACCCGAGTTGGAAAAATAAAGTGCAGATCGGGATCAAAAATAATCGATTGTATAGATTACAACTAAAATCATCAATGGCACTAATAGGCAGTCATGGGAACAAGGACTTGAACGAACTATGGCACAAAAGGATGGGTCACTTGCACCATGGAGCTCTGACAATTCTCAGGAGCACATTAACAGGAGTTCCGAATTTGAGTACGAAACAAGATGACCTATGCAGAGGATGCGCTCTAGGAAAGTATGCCAAGGCGGCATTTCCTAGGAGCAAACACAGGGCCAAGAGTGTACTAGGATTGATACAAAGATATCTATGGACCTATGTTCGTCAAAGCTCTCAGTGGTGCCGAGTATTTCCTTACCTTCATTGATGACCACTCGAAGAAAACTTAGATTTATTTTCTGAAAACCAAGGATGAGGTTTTTTGTCGATTCAAGGGGTTCAAGGCTCTGGTGGAGAATCTGATTGGGAAGAAAATAAAAGTTTTGTGCTCAAATAATGCTGGAGAGTATGTCGATAAGGACTTTCACTGATTATTGCGCTAAGGAGGGATCAGAAGAGAGTGGACATCTCCCTACAATCCAGAGCAGAACGAGGTAGCAGAAAGAAAGAACAGGACTATTGTAGAAGTAGAGAGGGCCATGTTGTATGATCAGGATATGCCAAAATGTAATATTCCTAGTTAGCCATGGCTAATTGGATCATTCGATTTTGTCCAATTTTTGCCTTCTATAGTTACTTGTAAATGAAAAGTGAGGACGGGGGACAGAACTCACTTTTAGAATAAAAAGTCACTTCCTTGTAGTACAACGTTGTGACTTATAGGGGAGCCAAGGGGGCCAAAGAGGGACGCAGAAATGGGGCCCACGCAGACACATGGAGGGACTGCGCAGGAAGGAAGAAACACGTGGCAAGAAGGGAATCACGCAGGAGAAGGTGAGCCTAGGGATTGTGAGAGGCAGAAGCTATAAAATAGAGAGGAGCCCCCTCATTTTGGATCATTCAGTTATGTGCATTTTGAGCTAGTCGTTTCGACTTCTGAGCACGTTGGCTGTTTAGCTAGTCTGCAACACTGTTTAGTGCATTGAGTGTCTCCGTTTGGAGATCTCACCCTCAACCCCGGGGGACTTCGAGTGCCTGCCAAGGCAAGGTATTTCCCTTGGCAGTTCAGCAGTAGTTTTATCAACGTTCCAACAGCAGTTTCAGCAACGTTTTGGAGGACTACGCAGCACTGGGAGAGGGACGCAATTCTTTCTCGCAGTAGTGTTGGATTGGGGGTTTTGCAGGAAGATTTATGTTGGGTGATTGAGCAGGGGACCAACCCTTGCATCTTGGAGGATTTTTAGCAGAGTTTCAAGCAGAGTACTGGTGGGTTTCTTCAGTGACAGTGCAGAGCATTGAGGGATTGCGCAGTTCCCCAAGGGGGTGATTTTTGGGGGTAGGTTATTCCATGAAAGCTTTCTGGGTTTTTTTGGGTTTTTGGAGTAGAGCCCAATTCCAGAGTTTCGGCATTTTTTGAAGAGGGGAGCAGCCCCAAATCATTATTTGTTTTCTAGCAGCAGCATGGCAGTTCTCCTGCAGCATCCATGCAGAGGGGCCATTCCTTGTTATTATGAGAGTATTTCTTCACTTGCCTTGTGCAAGTCGAGGTGCCATCTGTTTGATCACCTCTTGTACTCATTTTATTGCTCAGTATAATAAAATGGCTTAGCATTTCTCGCTGCATTTCTTGTGTATCTGCTTATATTTCTGGTTTACATTATTACATGTTGTTCCACTGTTATTTTATCACTTCTGGGTTATTATATCATTTGCACGTATTTGGTTGGAGTTTTTGTTGGGGTTTGAGGAATATTCTGAGTTAGGAATATTACAGTGGTATCAGAGCATAGATCTGGCTCAGCCTGTGGAGCTAGCAATCTATGACACCAGGGGAAAAACCCTACATTTGTTACAGAGGTAGGAGGTACAGAGACACTGGACTTACGTTGGAAAATACCTACGGGGAGGGAGACTGTGTTCCTGTGGTAGACGCAGAACAAGAGGAGCCTGTGGTAGACGCAGAACAGAGGGATCTGATGGCAGACGACGACGGGAAGAGATTTGCGGATATGCTCCTCAAATCAGTGCAGGATCTGTCGAGGCAGATTGAGGTGATGGGGCAAAGATTCACAACAGTAGAGGCCAGACAGTGTGAGAGCCCATGGGTTTTTCAGAGTGGTGAGAGATCGGGTGCATCCCATCATTTGCCAGAGCAGTGTGATACTGCGCAGCAGGTGGCCTCTCAGGCCCTTACATGCTCTACCATGCCCACGTTCTTAGGAGCAGACACAAGGGTTGGAGCCCAGCAGGAGGCAAAGCCCGGCCATATGGGCGATTATTTTGCAGAGTACTAGGCCTATGGGAAGGAGTTCAGGGATGCCCTTTCATTCAGAGACTTTGTTCAGCTCCAGCGGGACAGTAGGCCCCGCGACCATCACAGAGGAAACCGGCATTACCATGATGGTGACACCCACCGTGCAGTGAGTAGATTCCACTTGCCTACGTTTGATGGTTCATCAAACAGTTCAGCGAAGTCTTGGGTGGAGAAGCTGGACATTTATTTCCAGCTCAACCAGATGTCGGAACCGGAGGCCATCAAGGTGGCAACATTGCATTTGGATGGCGAGGACCAAGATTGGTGGTTTCACGGGATAGTTACACTTGGGCACTCTACAGTGACGACATATGCGGAGTTTACCAGGAGATTGATGGAGTGATTTGATCAGAGGGATCCAAAGCAGCATTTTGTTGAACTGACGAGGCTCAAACAGACAAGGAGCCCAGAGACCTACATTGCAGATTTCTTGAGGGTCTCCATGATGGTGCCAGACCTCTCCACGGCACGGAGGGTCTATATGTATGTTGAGGGGTTAGCAGAGCCACTTCGGGGTCTAGTCCGATCCACTAGACCAGCTACGCTCCAGGACACTATCAGCAAGACCCGAGACTTACAGGATGTCTTACCCAGGATTAGAACAACGTACCCCCAAAGACAGCGTTTTCAGTCTAAGGGGAAGGATGTGAGGATTCCACCTCCGAAAGGGAATCTAGGACGAGTACAGATTGAGGATGATGTCAAGAAGGGGCTGAAAAAGAAGCTGTCGTGCTTCACATGCCAGGAGCCGTGGGCACTGGGACATAGATGTGCTGCTGGCAAAGCACATTTTATTGAGGTCTTCTCCAAGAGCAGTGGAGAAGAGGATGACGAGGAGGATGTGGAGGCAAGAGATAGCCGTGTCGTACAGGGACCTTTGCCACCTCCACTGCCAGCAGCAGGTGGTGCATCTTTTGCACCCACCGGAGGGGCCCTTGCAGCACTGCGAGGAGTTCCCAAGTATCTGACGCTACGCGTACGAGGGACAGTACATGGCCAGCGTGTATCGGTTTTGGTTGACACTGGGGCAACCCACAACTTCATCGATGCACAGATGGTGGAGTGGAGAGGTATTCAAACAGACAGCTTCGATGGGTTTTCAGTTTTGGTCCCAGGAGATCAAACCATGACATGTGCTCGTTATGTTCCAGAGCTTTTAGTGACGATGGGCACCTACACATTGACTGACCACTTTTTCGTGGTCGATATCCCAGACACCAACATGATGTTGGGTGTTCAGTGGCTTATCACTCTAGGGAAGGTCACGACGGATTGGAAGACCCTAGAGATGGAGTAGGATGATGAGAAGACAGGGAGGCATGAGAAGATACAGGGACAGCGCACATATCCTCCTCAGACTGTGTCGGCTCATCGGATGGAGGCAGTTTTCTGGAAGGGAGACATAGAGTGGGCAGCGGAGCTACATGCATCAGAGGCAAGGACTACAGGGCAAACGGTACATCCAGAGATCCAGTCCATCCTTGATCAGTATGCCATAGTGTTTGGGGAGATCCAGTCCATCCTTGATCACCACCCCCTATAGGCACCCCAAGGCCTATCGAGACAAGATTAAGTGGGCTATCTAGGAGTTGCTGGCTCTTGGGCACATTTGACCGAGCACGAGTCCTTTTGCTTCTTCTGTGGTGTTGGTGAAAAAGAAGGACAGTACATTGAGGATGTGCATTGACTACAAGGCCCTGAACAACAAGACCCTGAAGAACAGGTACCCCATACCCAGGATCGATGAGTTGATGGACAAGTTGAAACTTGAGGGGAGCACGATTCTTCTCAAAGATTGATTTGAGATTTGGGTACCATCAGATTCACGTGAGGGAGCAGGACATTCCCAAGACCGCCTTCAGGTGTCACTATGGGCACTTTGAGTTCTTGCTGATGCCTTTTGGGCTAACCAACGCCCTCGCTACATTTCAGTCCTGCATGAATCACATCTTCCGTAGTCACTTGAGGAAGTTTGTGTTGGTATTCTTTAATGACATTCTCATTTACAGCAGGACTTAGGAGGAGCATCTGCAACACATTGAGACGGTATTGCGTATCTTACAGGAGCAGCAGTTGTATGCCAAACTCTCCAAGTGTGAGTTTCGGTTGACGGAGATGTTGTATCTGGGACACATCATAGGAGTGGGCAGAGTGAGAGTCCACGGGGAGAAGATCAGGGCCATCAGAGAATGGCCGGAGCCAAGAAATGTGACTGAACTTTGAGGATTCATTGGCATTTGTACTTACTACCGGAAGTTCGTCAAAGGTTTCTCGTAGCTTGCTGCACCCCTGACAGATTTGACGAGGAAGGGGGCATTCAGTTGGTCGGATATAACACAGCGAGCCTTTGACAGGCTCAAGGAGGTCATGAGCAGCTACCTAGTGCTTGCGTTGCCAAATTTTACACAGCCATTTGTTTTGGAGTGTGATGCGTCAGGAGAGGGGATCGGCGCAGTGTTGATCCAGGGAGGTCACCCCATAGCCTTTAAGAGCCGGAAGCTCCTTCTACATGAGAGGTTGTATTCTATATACGACAAGGAGATGTTGGCCATCATGCATGCATTGGCTAAGTACCGACAGCGTTTGGTGGGTAATAGGTTCAGGGTGAGGATTGATCACAACAGCGTCAAGTTCTTTTTGGAGCAGAAGCATCTACAGGAGAGGCAGCAAAAGTGGATCAGCAAGATCCAAGCATATGACTTTGACATTAAGTATGTCAAGGGTAAGAACAACGTGGTAGAAAATGCCCTTTCACGTAGACCAGCCACATTGTCTCTTATGAGCCTGGATACAGACTGAAGGACTCGACTCTTAGTAGAGTACTCCAAGGACAGGTTTGCATGTGAGGTTCTGGATGGGCAGGTGGCAGATGACAGGTACAGGGTGGTCGATGAGATCATCTATTACAGGGACCGGATCTTCTTGACTGAGGGGTCTTAGCTCAAGAAGAAGATACTCCAGGCATCACATGATTCACCATTGGTAGGACATCAGGGGTTTACCAAAACCTACAGGGCCATTAGGGAGAGGTTCTCATGGAAGGGCCTCAAGGAGGACGTACTCCAGCACATCCAGGAGTGCGATGTTTGCCAGAGGAACAAGGGAGAGATGAGCCATCGTGCGGGATTATTGCAGCCTATACCCATTCCGGAGGGGAAATGGGAGAGTATTTCGATGGACTTCATCACAGGGTTGCCCATGGTACAGGGCAAGGATTGCATCTTTGTCGTCGTTGACCAACTGATGAAGTACGCACACTTCTTTGCCACATCCGCACACTATACATCAGCACAAGTGGCCGAGTTGTTCTTTACAGAGATCTTCAGGCTACATGGTCTTCCTAAGACCATCGTCAGTGATAGGGAAAGGCGTTTCATGGGCAGGTTTTGGCAAGAGCTTTTCGAGTTGGTGGGGACAGAGTTGACACTGAGTACCACTTATCACCCACAGACGGATGGGCAAACAGAGGTAGTTAACAAGTGGCTAGAGGGCTACTTGGGTAACTATGTCAATGGGCGGCAGCGAGCATGGTTGAGGTGGTTGCATCTAGGGGAGCACTGCTACAATACTTCACATCACATGTCCATTGGTATGTCACCATTCTATGCCTTATATAGGTATCATCCTTTATCTTTCGCTGACGTGATGTTCGGTGATAGCAAGGCTCCCACAACCAAGATTTGGATCCAAGAGAGCCAGGATATTCTCCGAGCTCTCAAGGATAACATGGCTACAGCACAGAACCAGCAAAAGTTGTATGCCGACAAGGGTCGGGTGGAGAGATAGTTCGAGGTAGGGGACATGTTCTACCTTCGATTATAGCCATACCGACAGTCATCACTAAAGCAGAAGGGGGCTGAAAAGCTCAAGCCCTGCTTTTATGGGTCGTACAGGGTGATACGCAGGGTTGGACAGGTTGCATATGAGTTGGACCTGCCCCAAGGCAACAAGATTCATAACATTTTTCATGTATCATGCCTGAAAAAGGCATTGGGGCAGCAGGTGACAGTGACAGATGAGCTACCACCCATGGATGACGAGGGACATTTCATATTGCAACTGGAGGCTATCATTAATACCAGGGAGAGGCAGGTGCAGAGCAGGACGATCCGGGAATTCTTGGTGAGGTGGAAGAATTTGCAGGATGAGGATGCCACTTGGGAGAGTGAGAAGATCTTGTAGCATCCATCACTTCAGTTGCTTGAGAACAACCAACATTTTGCCGAGTGAGACTGTAATATTCCTAATTAGCCATGGCTAATTGGAATATTCGATTTTGTCCAATTTTTGCCTTCTATAGTTACTTGTAAATGAAAAAGTGAGGACGGGGGAAATAACTCACTTTTAGAATAAAAAGTCACTTCCTAGTAGCACAACGTTGTGACTTAAAGGGGAGCCAAGGGGGCCAAAGAGGGACGCAGAAATGGAGCCCACGCAGACACATGGAGGGATTGTGCAGGAGGGAAGAAACACGTCGCAATAAGGGAATCACACAGGAGAAGGTGAGCCTAGGGATTGTGAGAGGCAGAAGCTATAAAATCGAGAGGAGCCCCTTCATTTTGGATCATTCAGTTATGTGCATTTTGAGCTAGTCGTTTCGACTTCTGAGCACGCTGGCTGTTTAGCTAGTCTGCAGCACTGTTTAGTGCATTGAGTATCTCTGTTCGGAGATCTCACCCTTAGCCCCAAGGGACTTCGAGTGCCTGCTCGGGCAAGGTATTTCCTTTGGCAGTTTAGTAGTAGTTTTATCAGCGTTCCAGCAGTAGTTTGGAGGACTGCGCAGCACTGGGAGAGGGACGCAGTTCTTTCTGGCAGTAGTGTTGGATTGGAGGTTTTGCAGGAAGATTTACGCTGGGTGATTGAGCAAGGGACCAGCCCTTACATTTTGGAGGATTTTTGGCAGAGTTTCAAGCAGAGTTCTGGAGGGGTTTCTTCAGTGGCAACGCAGAGCATTGAGGGACTGCTCAGTTCCCCAAGGGGGTGATTTTCGGGGGTCGACTATTCTAGGAAAGCTTTCTGGGTTTTTCTCGGTTTTTGGAGTAGAGCCCAATTCCAGAGTTTTGGCATTTTCCGAGGAGGGGAGCGGCCCCAAATCATTATTTGTTTTCTAGCAGCGGCAGCAGCACGACAGTTCTCCAGCAGCATCCATGCAGAGGGGCCATTCCTTGTTATTCTGAGAGTATTTCTTCACTTGCCTTGTGCAAGTCGAGGTGCCATCTGTCTGATCACCTCTTGTACTCATTTTATTGCTCAGTATAATAAAATGGCTTAGCATTTCTTGCGTATCTGCTTATATTTCCGGTTTACATTATTATATGTTGTTCCACTATTATTTTATCACTTCTGGATTATTATATCATTTGCACGTATTTGGTTGGAGTTTTTGCTGGGGTTTGAGAAATATTCCGAGTTAGGAATATTACACAAAATTCCTATGTGCGGAAGCATGTAACACAATTGTCTATGTGCAGAACAGGACTCCTCATCGGGAATTGGGCAAGATTACTCCAAAGAAAGTCTTCACTCGGAAGACCCCTGAATTCAGTCATTTCAGGATATTTGGGAGTTTGGCATATTGCCACATACCCGAAGAAAAAAGGAAGAAGTTGGATCAGACTATGGAAAAGGCATATCTGGTGCAATATAGCGAGAAGGCTAAGGCAAACAAAATCTATCTTCCAGGGAGCAGGAAGATAGTAGTACGACGAGATGTAAAGTTCATGGAGGACAAAGCTTGCAGAAGATCTCGCGAAATGCCTTCCGAGGAGCAGTCGAAAGAGGATCCGTTGGTCATGCCTCTTCAACCAACAAAAGTGAAGAATTCTTCCTCAGGTCAGGAAGATTCTCAGGATGAGGAGCGAATAGAAGCACCTGTTGGCAAAGGAAGAACTAGCAGGGAACTTTGTCAGATTCTGCGTGATGCAAAGAACTTCATCAGTGAGCCAAGGAACGATAACAGGGAGAGAAAGAAGCGAGACAGATATCAGGGAGAGAAAGAAGCGAGACAGATATCAGGTGTTAGTAGCTCAAGATGGAGAGCCTGTTAGCTTCAAGGAGGCAGCTCAGCATCAGGCCTGGCTAGATGCGATGGTAGAGGAGTATAACTCCATAATGGTGAAGGATGTCTAGAAGGTGGTGTCTATACCTCAAGATAGATCTATGGTAGGTTCGAAATGGATCTGCAAGATCAAATATGCTGCGCACGGCAGTGTTGAGAAATACAAGGCCAAGTTTGTGGCTAAGGGGTATGCTCAAAAAGAAGGGATTGACTATGAGGAAACCTTCACCCCGGTAGCCAAGTAGACATCTATTAGGACCCCGATATCTCTTGCAGCCCAGATGGGATGGGAGATCCATCAGATGGATGTCAAGATGTCATTTCTGAATGGGGTAATAGAAGAAGAGGTATACATTGAACAACCACAGGGCTTGGAAACTCATGAGAAGAAGTCTCATGTATGCAGACTGAAGAAAGCCTTGTATGGGCTGAAGCAGGCGCCGAGAGCATGGTATGGTCGAATAGATGGCTACTTATAGAAGATGGGGTTTGTCAAGAGTGACGCGGATCTGAATCTCTACTATCCGATCATAGAGAACGAGTCACTTATCTTAGTATTATATGTGGATGATATCTTTCTGACAGGATCATCTAGACTTATTGAGGACTGCAAAGAGAATCTAAACACAAAGTTCGATATGAAGGATCTGGGACGAATGCACTACTTCCTAGGGTTGGAAGTTTGGCAGCAAAAAGGAGAAATCTTCCTTAGGCAAGGGAGGTATGCTACAAAAATACTGAAAATATTTGGGATGGCAGACTGTAGACCTATGGCTATGCCAATAATCACCAACTGGAAGAAGATTGATGCATCAGAAGACAAGGATGTCGATCCCACCCTATACCGGCAACTCATAGGGTCCCTGATGTATCTAGTAAATACCAGGCTAGATATTTGCTATGTTGTCAACACCCTCAGTCAGTTCATGGTGGAACCAAAGAGGGCACACTGGGCAGCAGCCAAACACGTTCTCAGGTATTTACAGGGAACAGTTGATTATGGGCTCTTATACACCAAGGGGAAGGATATCAGGTTGAGTGGATTTACTGAAGCAGATTGGGTAGAAAGTTCAGTGGATCGGAAAAGTACCTCTCGATACTGTTTCAACATTGGATCAGGAATGACCTCCTGGCGCAGTAGGAAACAGAAGTCCATGGCTCTGAGCTCATCTGAGGCAGAATATATGGTAGCAAATATAGCTTCGTGTGAGGCCATATGGCTTAGAAAACTGCTAGTGAACCTATTCAGAAGAAATATGGAGGCAACCAAGATCATGTGAGATAATCAGAGTTGCATCAAACTCTCTGAGAATCCAATGTTTCATGATAGGTCGAAGCATATTGATATCCGGTGTCATTTTGTCAGAGATTGTGTCCCACGAGGAGCTGTGTAGTTGAGCTACACTCCTACAGGAGAACAAGTGCCAGATATCCTCACCAAGGCCCTTGGAAAGTCAAAATTTGACTACTTCAGGGAAAAGATGGGGATGGTAAAGAACCCCTTTCAAAGGTAGAAATGAGTGTGTTAGCAGCACGAATGAAGAGGGAGTTGCAGTATAGATGAAGTGTTGGGAGAAAGGACCAACAGCAGCACAAATGCAGAGGGAGTTGTCATACAGATGCAGCAACGGCAGTAGTAGTGGCAGAGCCATGGGCAGCAGTACAGGATACAGTAGTGCAGAGGATGTTGGGCAGAAAGGCTTAGCATCAGCACGGGAACCGATGTCAGATGATCAGGGTGATGCTCAGTGAGGAGTATTGCCAAAGCACAGTCCTCGCTAAGAGGGAGTGTTGATTTGGGGTAGCATCGGATGTGCTCTAGCCACGAAACTTGGTGGAGAGGCTAAGGCACATGAGATCTCCAATACCCAGAAAGGGTTTGGGCAGATTCTAAATAGTTTGGGAGATATTAAAATAATTAATATTTTTAATGTAATCCCTAAGTCTAAACTTAGGGAAAATAAAATATTAATGCGAATTAATATGAAACTGTGTTAGAATGGTCCAAAAATCATGGATCAAGCGAGATATAATCTTAGCCGTTGATCAGGGACTTAATCTCGGTCTTTGATTTGTCAACAAGAAAAGTATAAGAAGAGCCTTGAGGGTCACTTGAAGAACACACTGAGGGAGACCAGTCAGTTCAATTTCTGGAGCGCGGTTAGATGAGAAATTGAACCAGTGGTCTAGTAAGCAATCAAGAGGTAGCAAGTACGAAACAAAGAGACAGTGTGATAGGCAGCAGAGACTGCACAGAGCCAGCAGGGCCTGTGCAATCCACGCAGAGGCTGCAGGAGTGACACAAAAGGCCAGAGAGGCTACGCAAAGTCTCAATAGGCTAACACAGAGGGTTTCACGCCACGCAGAGGTCAGCAAGGCTGATGCTGGGTTCAGAAGAAGTGCTGGAGAATTTGTCTATCTATGGGTAAGCCAATCTGGCATCCTGTTGTACTAGAAAATTGCTGAATAATAAAATCCTCCCTTGCTGTACCGGTTTTCCCACATTGGGTTTTTCCGAGGACATTAGTCCAAAATATCTGTGTCAATGCGTTGATTCTTGTGCATATGTTTCTTTCTATATTATGGTGTGATATTTGCAGCAGTATTTATTTTAATGTTTATTGAAGTGATTTCATGCATTAACTTATGGTGGAATAAGTAGGAAAAGTAAATCAGTTACTGCAGTGATAGAATTTTCACAATTTCATGCTAAATGTGGCCAATTATGCTTTTTCTTTTCTTTTTCAGCTGCATCAACCTCCTGGGACATTGTTCCAAGTCTGACCCAAGATGTGGGGAAGTGGGGGGGTTGGCTAACTCTATGTGGACCCAAGAGAGGAATATGGACCCAGGTGGGAGAAGTGATGAAAAGGGTTATAATGAGTGGAAGGGGGGTGATATATGTGAATTGGGGAGTGGGACCACGCATCCAAAATCAGGGTTTCCCATGTAATACCATCCCAGAAACCCAAAGGCCAATAAAAGAGATCCCATGGGACTAGGGTTCAAGGTTAACATCCCAAAAGAGACCTAGGGTACAAGAGCACAGACGTAGTCCACTCTTTCCGCCGAGTCCCCCCATTATTCCATGCTCAAGAGTTTCCATGATAAGCAAACTAAAATACTCAATTAATAAATGACAAGGCATATCTTTAGGCTTAGGAGGCCCACCTTCAAACATACGATCATGACATATGGGTGAGGGACCACATGGCTAGCTCAGGTGGCTGAGAAATGGCACAACAAGTTAATTGGTGGCTACAAGGGGTTGTTGGATGCCGACTGAGGACCATCATGGAGAAAAAATTTCTCCTAGGGATATCACCCAAAAAGTGGTGAGTAAAATCTGTCTCCAACAGGGACATGATCTCTCTGAAAAGTGGGCAAAGCTACTCGAACGGGAGGTCATAAGAACACCAACAATCTCTTGGTTATTGTAGACATGTTACCTACACATATCAAAGACTAAACCCGCAAGGAAGCATGTTTATATGGTGTCTTATGATCACCCATGCTTAATGTTAGGCCGAAAAATCCACAGAAAAATAAAATATGCAAATTTTGATCTAAATGCAGCTAATCTACCATGAAAAATATCGTATGATGTTAGTTCTAATGTGAAAATGAGCATGCAATGCATCCTACTCTACCATGCATATAGCACAACATAAAGTATCAAGGAAAGAGGTGATATGACTTAACTTGACCAGTTGTGGCCAGAGTTCGTTGTTGAGTTTAGCAATGTAATAATAGTCCTCCCCAACTTTCCCATGAATCTTGGCACGCCTTGGGTCTTTATTGACCAAGACCAAGTCTGTGGCCTTATACTCCTTTTTAGGCTTCCACCTTTTGCTTGTTTTGTGATTTGGTCGTTTGAGAATGCGGACATCTTGTGAAGGGAGAATAGGAGATGGGTTCTCAATCTCATGCATCTCATAGTATGGGATTGGTTCAGGCTCAACCACACGAGAACGGTAGGTAGGCTCCCTATAGAGAACAAAAGGGGTTCCATTAGTTTGTGAGAAAGTAGCATATGACATGTCCATTTGAACATGACCTCCAACAGTGACTCCCCATTTCCTAGATAAGAGCATCCCCCATTCATCAGGAATGTCTATAACCACAACATCCATGAGAAGTGATATATCGAGATTCCTAGCCAAAGTGACCTTAAGGTCTTTTATGAGACCTTCCACCTCCATGGGTTTAGAGTTAAAACCACACACCTTACTCTATGGTCGCATGATGTTGAGACCCAATTGCTTCATGACTTTCAAAGGCATAATGTTTGTGGAAGCCCCTAAGTCTAACATACAATAATGAATGTTTTGCAAATCTTCAGGCAATTCTTCCTCTTCAAAACCTAGGGATTTCTTAATTTCTTGTTGTTCAAGAAGTTTTGCAATCTCTTTCAAAGGATCAGGTATAGCAGTCTCTATGTCAATGTTAAGTACAACTTCTTTGCCCTTCCTTTCTTCTTGAGGTTCTCTTTCCTTGGGGCATCCTTTCTCAGATTGCCTTTAGTTTTGGGAGGATTGTATTTAGGATGAATCTTAGGGACAGTTTCTTTAGGAGGGGCTTGCTTAGGAAATGAGTCATCTTTACTGGGTTCCTTAGAGGTTGCGGGGTCCTTATTGTTGTCTTTTCATGAATATTGAATCCCTTTGAATCTTCCATTATCATCAGCATTAAGAATGGGCTTCTCCTTTTCTTCTTTAATGGTGACCTCGCTAGTTGGGAGGCTGCGTGTATGAATCTCCCAACAAAATTTTGAAGACATTAAATTCTATGAGGTTAGCCTGCTCATCTACTTCTTTATCATCACTCTCGTCTTTTTCACTTTGCTCATCTTCAAAAGACAAACCTTGCTCCACTGCATTAGTTGAAGCCAAAGTGTTTGGGACTCGGGATGAGCTTGGCTTATCTTTTTCACTTTGCTTCTTAGGAAAGGGTTTTCTTTTTGGGATATAACTACATTTTTGGGCCCTTTCCAAGCCAGTGATTTTGTTCATGATGACCCTATCACGTGAGTTGACTTCTTCACTAAGCTTTTCCATCTTCTTAATGATGAAGAATGTAGCTAGGTTCGGTCTTCATAATCGTATTTGAGTCATAATCAAATTTATTTATCAAAAGAAGGAAAAAGGAATTTTTATTATTATTATTATGACTTATTAAAGCACGGGTTTCATGCTTGGGTCATCATGTTTTAGATCAAAGTCCCCATTGGTGCAACAATGAAATTACTTCTTCCCCACTGATGGTATTTTTAGAGGGCATCGGAACACACATCTTGTTGGACCTGTCAACTGCCCCGAACAGGTAGTCATATCACTTCTTGGTTGTTGGTAAGCATCCCACAAAGTCCATGGAAATGCTCTACCAAGGACAAGTGGGTATAGGTAAGAGATGATATAGACCCTATTTCCTATTGCTAGGCTTGTCGGTACAACAAAGCTTACATCCCCTTATGAACCTAGCTACCTACTCTTTCATCTTCGACCAATACACGTACCTCTGCAAGTTGGCCACGGTCTTCCCTACACCAAAGTGCCCTACGATCTTGGAGGTGTAAGCCTCTCTAATCATTTGCAATCGGTCACCTTTAGGAATACATAGCTCATCCAGCCGTAGAGTAACCCATCCTGGAGATGGTAGTCAACAATGTTGTCGCCATCGTGCACATGACTTTGAATCTACAATTGTTGAAACACCTCCCTAAAGTATGCATCCTTTGAATATGCCTCTTTGTATGCATCCTGCGTGAATGGTTCCCAAAGTTGTGATCTTTGATGTAGGTGGCCTTGAAAGCATGTCGACCAACTTGTTTGTATTTCCCTTCTTGTACTTAATCACTAAATGAAAGTGTTGTAGAAACCCCATCCACTTGTAACACTTGGTCTGTTGTAGCTTACTCCTGACCTGTAGGTACTATAGTGGTTGGTGATATGTGTGGATTACTGTCTCTTTCCCATCAGATAGTGCTTCCATTTCTTCACATCTTGCACCAAGGCATAGAGCTCCATGTCGTAGGTAGGTTAGTTAAGAGGTGCCCCATGAAATACTTCAGAATGGTAGAATACAAGCCTTCCTTCCTGCATCAAGACCGCTCCCATAAAATACCCACTCCATTCTATCTCCACTTCAAAGGGTTGTTGCAAGTTTGGTAATGCCAAAAATGGTGCTTAAACGATCCTCTTCCTTAGTTCTTCGAAGGCCCTCTGTTACCCCTTTCCCCATTAAAAACTCTTGCCACCTATTGTTATAGCATGGAGTGGCATTGCTACCACTAAAACTGAGGCTATGAATTTCCTCGGGTACTATTTTGCAACAATGAAACTCCTGACCTCAAAAACATTAACAAGCACCAGCGATTTCATGATGGCCTCAATCTTGATAGGATCTATTTTGAACTCTCCTCCACCTATCACATACCCCAAATAAACCAAAAATTGTTGTGTAAACTCATACTTCTTGAGATTTGCTAGTAGCTAGTGCTTCTTTAATGTCTCCAGCACCTGCGTCAAATGTGAGATGTGCTCCTCTTAGGTAGCACTATATACCAATATATCATCCAAATAGACAATAATAAATGAATCTATAAAAGGGCATAGTACATCATTCATTAATCTCATAAATGTAGCTAGTCCATTGCATAGGCCTTATGGCATGACTAACCACTCATACAAACCTTGCCCGGTTTTGAAGGTGGTCTTCCAGGTATCTTCTTCATGTGCATGATAGCGACAGCACCGTTGACTACCATCTCCAAGATGGGTTACTCTACAGGCTGGATGAGCTATGTGTTCATAAGGATGAGCTATTGCAGCTGATTAGAGAGGCTCACAACATTTTAAATATAATATAATCAGATATGTTGTGATGAATTGTCCAATGGAATATCCACGACACTTTATGGATCACATCTAGTCACGCCTATCATGCAAGAATGAAGGTATATTTAATCATAATATTGCAATTTATAAGGATATGATAGCACATAATAGTGTCTCATTATTGTTGGCTTAGTGGGCCCTGACCCAGGTTCGGAAGAGTTATTACCCAAACAAATCCTGCAGCTACCAACCCTTTCGGCAACAGCCCGCGGAGCGCAGACTGAGGTCTCACTCGAGGTAGCAAGGGAGGGTGCTAGAACCAGGTTCCCGCACCCTTGGGTCTTGATGTGGTCTGGAGGGTTCGCGCACCACTCTGTCGCCTCGCGCTACTCTACTTCCGCGTAGATTCGAAACAAGGAAAATCCATAATACTTATTATTATTGAGTTTGTTACCGATCAGATCTACTTCTTATAGTCTTTAAGCAAACATTTAATAGAGATAACCAGTGCGCGCACCTAGAAATGTTATAGAATTGCATAAACTTAGAACATAAGCATAAGCGCACAAATCAAACAGATACATAAACCAAAAATTAACCAGATCCACAATATTTCAGAATCAACACAGTATTTCAAAACCAACTTATCTTTATTCAACTCTTTCGCCAATACAACCAAATCTGCCCTGCGCACTCAGCTGCAAGGGTCCGTGCACACAGCTGCGAACTCTACCGGGCCTCTGCGCACACAGCTGCAAAGCCTTTATTTATCTACCAACACCCTTGACTCGAACTTACAGATGCAGAAAAATACTGTCTCTATACAACCATAACACCAAGATTCCTCCAAAACACGAACTGCCTTCTACCCTTAGAACCTTGGTCTATTTATACATTCCCATGGTCCGCGGACCATGGTCAAGCCGACTTACTTCCTATTCTTCTATACTACTTTTTGGGCGGACAACCCTTTGACTCGACCTATTACATTTCGCGCTTTGCATATTTCGGAGATTTACAATATTATTATCCTAACTTATAGGCTTTAAGCCCCAAAACTGTTACGCGGGACCTTCGCTACCCAACAAGGCCCCAACACAATCATCGTGACTCGTCCCGAGTCACTCGTCGGTGCGGCAATACGCACTGCCTAGGCTCCGTGGTTCACCTTCTTATGAGTGACACACTTCATTCTGCTGCTCCCTCTTTGTCTCCTGCAATGCTTCTTCCAGCTCCTGCTCCATTGTCTCTACCAATTCACGCAACCAATAATGCTCATTCTGCTCTGCTCGGTTAACACAGAACACCCCCTCATAGGATTTAGCTCTAGCTGGGGTGCCGCATACGGGAACTCCTCGTACCAACGCAACCATTTTCCAATTTCGTATCTTTTATGCGCACTATCTGCTATAGTTTGTGTTGCAATTTTGCAAGACCATTGCTGTTGTCTGCGAGATCCCAGTCTTCAAGGTGCATCAGAGAAGACTTGTTAACTGCAATTCTGCCATTTGTCTCCGTATTTACAGCCTTTCCCTCATCTTTTATGGTTTGTTGACCAACCCATGGGTGAGGCAACGGCATCCGGACCAATTCTGCGTCGTGTCTACAAATTTCTAGCACATCCCCTACCGTCGATGTTGAACTCTGCGCGGTGCCCGCAACTGTCAACACCGTAATCCTCCGAAAGCCCTGCATCTTCATTGGCCATATCCCAACCCTCGGGCTTACTCCTTGAGCGTAGGTAATGAATAGTTCCATAGCGGCGGGAAGGCACAATAGCTTACTGTTCTCAAAAGCACAGCTCGTTTGGTGGATGGACCCCTATGATTTATAAGTGTTTCGAAATTCAAATTCGTTGGCTCCCTGCTTTTCTGGTGCCCTCATGTTAAGCCTATGGCAGATCGTTCCAAAGCTAGCTCGTACCTCGTCTCTTAATTGCCCGCCACCCACTCCCTTTTGCCATAACTCAGACATGTTGTCCTTAATAGTGACAGCAACGGTCACCTCTCTGCTTGTCAACGCAGCAGTGCAGCCCTTTCTATGCAACCGCGACCATTGTGACAGACCAAATCTACGTGCACATCGTCCCGCGCTCTCTTTCAACTGGCTGCAGCGATGAGACTGTCCTTCGGGCAGTTAGTCAGGCAGTTGGCCCACCCGTGTAGAGCTTCAGGCGACTGCCATTCACTCTTCTCGGGAAGGGGTCTCCATTGAGCTTGGCAAGCTAGACTGCACCTCCATTTGTAACTTCTTTGACTACATAGGATCCCAACCAGTGCATTCAGAGCTTTCCAGGGAATTTCTCAAACTTGTTGTCGTAGAGTAATACTAGATCATTTTCTTTGAACGTGCGCATCTTGATATGGCGATCATGCCAATCTTTTTCCCGCTGCTTCTGTACCTGCTGATGGAATCCTGCCAGAACCCGTTCCTCCTCAAGTTCTTCCAGTTGCGCAATCCTTTCTTCTAAAGCCGGGCAGTCTGCCATGCCTGTCGTTGCTGCTATTCGCAAGCTGGGTACAATGTACTGCATTGGCATGATGGCTTCCTTTCCATAGACTAACCTGAAAGGCGCCTGGCCCATCAACTTCTTGCACGTTGTTCGATATGCCCATAGCACAGTGGGTATGCGCAAATCCCAATCGTTCCACTACGCATTACATACCTTTTTCAATGCAATCTCCAAGATCTTGTTGAAAGCTTCAATAGTTTCGTTTGCCTGCGGATGGTACGGTGTGCTTTGTTGATGATATATCTGGAACTCCTCAATGAGCGCGCTTATAGTTTCATTCAGGAAGTGCATTCCGCAGTCGCTCATTAGGATTTTTGGACATCTAAACCGTGTTAACACATTCTCGAACAAAAATTCTGCAGTTGTAGCGACCGTGCAGTCCTTAACCGGCTGTGCTTCCGCCCATCGGGTCAAGTACTTGGTCGCGGTGATGATATAGCGTTCCCCCGTCTTTCCTGGAGGTGTGATAGGCCCCACAAAATCGATTGCCCATTTCTCGAACGGTTGCACCGTCATCTGTGGCTTGAGCAGCATTTCATCCCTTCGCGAAGGTTTCCCAGTCCGTTGACATACGTCGCAGGCCTAACAGTATGCTTTGGAGTCTTGATGGAGAGTTGGCCACCATAGTCCTACGCGCAGAATCTTCTATGTTGTCGCGCGTCCCGCATAATGTCCTCCTACACACCCCTCCCCCCCCCCCCGTGTGCTTCGGCAAGAATCTGTCCTCTCTCAAATTCCGGTACATAACGGCATAATATTTCATCGTTGCCCATTTTGTAGAGGTGCCCTACAATGACAGTAAAGTCTGTTGCGCGTATCACCAGTTCTTTCTTCTGCTGAACTGAATACCCCTGCGGCGCGGTTCCGGTGGTTAAGAAGTGGATGATGTAATATTCCTAATTAGCTATGGCTAATTGGAATATTCGATTTTGCTCAATTTTGCCTTCTATAGTTATTTATAAAATAAAAGGGTGAGGAAAATGGGACATAACTCACTTTTAGAATAAAGTCACTCCCTAGTAGCGCAACGTTGTGACTTAAAGGGGAGCCAAGGGGGCCAAAGGACCACGCAGAGATGGGGCCCACGCAGACACTTGGAGGGACTGCGTAGATGGAGAGAAACACGTGGCAAGAGAGGGATTACGTTGGAGGAGGTGGGCCTTGGGATTAAGAGAGGCCAACGCTATAAAGGAGAGAGGAGCCTCCTCATTTTGTCATTCGATTATGTGCATTTGAGCTAGTCACTTCGACTTGGAGCACGCTGGCTGTTTAGCCTGTCTGCAGCACTGTTTAGTGCATTGAGTGTCTCTGTTTGGAGATCTCACCGTTAGCCCCGGGGACTTCGAGTGCCTACTCGGGCAAGGTCGTTTTCAGTAGTCTTTTGCAGTAGGATTGATCTTTGGCGTTGTGGAGGAGTTGAGCATTTGAGGATTGCATAGTCTTGAGAAAGAGGGACGCAATTCTTCTGGTGGGAGTTCCAGATTGGGGGTTTTGAGGAGGATTTGAGCTGGGAGATTGAGCAAGGGATCAATGCTTGCATATTGGAGGATTTTGGCTGAGTTTCAAGCAGAGTTTTGGAGGGTTTTATTCAATGGCAGCGCAAAGCCTTGAGGGATTCTTGGGTCCTCAAGGGGGCGATTTTCGGGGGTCAGCCATTTTAGAAAATATTTCTGGGTTTTTCTGGCTTTCTTGAGTAGAGGTTGATTCCTGAGTTTCAGCATTTTCTGAGGAGGGGAACAGCCCCAAATCTTCATTTGATTTCCAGCAGTAGCAGTAGCACGACAATTCTCCAGCAGCTTGGACACAGTTCAAAGAGAAGCCATTTTTTTACTGTTCTTGAGTGTATTTCTTCACTTGCCTTGTGCAAGTCGAGGTTCCATCTTTCTAATCACCTCCTATACTCATTCCATTACTCAGTATAATAAAATGGCTTAGCATTTCTCTCTGCATTTCTTGAGTATCTACTTATATTTCATGTTTATATTATTATATGTCGCACCACTATTATTTTTATCACTTTGAGCTTCCCGGTTACTGTATCTCTTGTACGTATTTAGTTGGAGTTTGCTGGGGCTTGGGAAATATCTCTTAAACTGGATATTACAGTGGTATCAGAGCATAGATCTGGCTCAGCCTGTGGAGCTAGCAATCTATGACACCGAGGGAAAAGCCCTACATCTGTTACAGAGGTAGGAGATACAGAGACTGGGAGACTGTGTTCCGATGGTGGACGCAGAACAGGAGGACCCTGTGGTGGACGCAGAACAGAAGGAGACTGTGGTGGACGCAAAGCATGAGGATCCGATGGCAGATGAGGACAGGAAGAGATTTGCGGACATGCTCCTCAAATCAGTGCAGGATCTGTCAAGGCAGATTGAGGTGATGGGGCAGAGATTCACGGCAGTAGACGCTAGACAGCGTGAGAACCCACGAATTTTCCAGGTTGGTGAGGGATCGAGTACATCCCACCATTTTCCAGAGCAGGGTGCCACTCAGCGTGATATCACTCTGCAGATGGTCTCACATGCCCTTACACGCTCTACCATGCCCACTTTCCTAGGAGTAGACACGGGGGCCAGAGCCCAGCCATATGGGCGATTATTTTGCAAAGTACAACACCTATGGGCAGGAGTTCAAGGATGCTCTCTCATTCAAAGACTTTGTTTAGCTCCAACGTGATAGTAGACCCCGCGACCATCATAGAGGACATCGGCATTATCACAATGGAGACACCCACCGCATAGCTAGTAGATTCCACTTGCCTACGTTTGATGGTTCACCAAACAGTTCAGCAAGGTCTTGGATGGAGAAGTTGGACATCTACTTCCAGCGTAACCAGATGTCAGAGGCAGAGGCCATCAAGGTGGCGACATTACATTTGGATGGTGAGGCCCAGGATTGGTGGTTCCATGGGATGGTTACACTCGGACATTCCACAGTGACGACGTATGCCGAGTTCACCAGGAGATTGATGGAGAGGTTTGACCGGAGGGATCTGTTACAGCACTTTGTTGAGCTGACAAGACTCAAACAGACAGGGAGCCCTGAGACCTACATTGCAAACTTCTTGAGGGTTTCACTGATGGTGCCAAATCTATCCATGGAACGGAGGATCTACATGTTTGTGGAGGGGTTAGCAGAGCCACTTCAGGGTCTAGTTAGATCCACTAGACCATCCACACTCCAGGATGCTATTAGCAGGACCCGGGACTTACAGGATGCCTTACCCAAGACCCGAACACCTTACCCCCAGAGACAGGCTTTCCAGCCTAAGGGGAAGGATGTGAGGATTCCGCCTCCGAAGGGGAATCCAGGACGTGCACAGATTGATCATGACGCTAGGAGGGAGTTGAAGAAGAAGCGGTTGTGCTTTACCTGTCAGGAGCCGTGGGCACCAGGACATAGATGTGCTGCTGGCAAAGCACATTTTATAGAGGTCTTCTCCGAGAGCAGCGGGGAAGAAGATGAGGAGGATGATCTAGAGGCAGGAGATGGTCATGCCGTGCAGGGTCCCTTGTCGCCTCCACCTCTAGCAGCAGGTGGTGCAGCTTTTGCACCTACCGGAGGAGCCCTTGCAGCATTGCGAGGAGTTCCCAACTATTTGAAGCTGCGCGTACGGGGGACAGTACGTGGCCAGCGAGTCTCAGTGTTGGTTGACAGTGGGGCAACCCACAACTTCATCGATGCACAGATGATTGAGAAGAGAGGTATACCGACAGAGAGCTTCGATGGATTTTCAGTTTTGGTCCCAGGAGATCAAACCATGGTGTGTACTCGTTATGTCCCAGAGCTGATAGTGACGAGGGGCACTTACTGACTGACCACTTTTTCGTGGTAAACATTCCGAACACCAACATAGTACTGGCTGTTCAGTGGCTTATCACTCTAGGGAAGGTCACTACAGATTGGAAGGCCCTAGAGATGGAGTGGGATGATGAGAAGACAAGGAGGCATGAGAAGATACGGGGACAGCACACATATCCACCTCAGACTGTTTCGGCTCATCGAATGGAGGCAGTCTTCCAGAAGGGAGACATAGAGTGGGCAGTGGAGTTGCGTGCATCAGAGGCAGGGACTACAAGGCAGACAGTGCACCCGGAGATATAGTCAACCCTTGACCGGTATGCCATAGTATTTGGGAGGATTCCGCTGGGACAGCCACCGGACCGGGGATTTGAGCACACCATTGAGCTTGAGCAGGGCATATAGGCAGTGATTACTACCCCCCATAGGCATCCCAAGGCCTATAGGGATGAGATTGAGCGGGCCATTCAGGGGTTGCTAGCTCTTGGGCACATTCGACCGAGCAAGAGTCCTTTTGCTTCTTCTGTGTTGTTGGTGAAGAAAAGGACGACACATTGAGGATGTGCATTGACTACAGGGCCCTGAACAAGAAGACACTGAAGAACAGGTACCCCATACCCAGGATCGATGAGTTGATGGATGAGTTGAGAGGAGCACGGTTCTTCTCAAAGATTGATTTGAGATCTGGGTACCATCAGATTCACGTGAAGGAACAAGACATTCCCAAGACTGCCTTCAGGTGTCACTATGGGCACTTTGAGTTTTTGGTGATGCCCTTCGGGCTAACCAACGCCCCAGCTACATTCCAGTCTTGCATGAATCACATCTTCCGCAGTCACTTAAGGAAGTTTGTGTTGGTGTTCTTTGATGATATCCTCATTTACAGCAGGACTTGGAAGGAGCATCTCCCGCACATTGAGACAGTATTGCGTATCGTGGAGGAGCAGCAATTCTATGCCAAGCTCTCCAAATGTGAGTTTGGGTTGACAGAGATGTTATACTTGGGACACATCATAGGGGTGGACGGAGTGAGGGTCCACGAGCAGAAGATCAAGGCCATCAGAGATTGGCCAGAGTCGAGAAACGTGACGGAACTTCGAAGACTCATTAGCATTTGCACTTACTACTGCAAGTTCATCAAGAGTTTCTCATAGCTTGCTGCACCCCTGACAAATTTGACGAGGAAGGGGGCATTCAGTTGGTCAGATACAACACATCGAGCCTTTGACAGGCTCAAGGAAGTCATGAGCAGCTGCCCAGTGCTTGCATTACCGGATTTTTAGCAGCGATTTGTTTTGGAGTGTGATGCGTCGGGAGAGAGGATTGGCACAGTATTGATGCAAGAAGGTCACCCTATAGCTTTTGAGAGTCGGAAGCTCCTTCCGCACGAGAGATTGTATTCTATATACGACAAGGAGATGCTGGCCATCATGCATGCATTGGCCAAGTTCTGGCAGTATTTAGTGGGTAACAAGTTCAGGGTGAGTACTAATCACAATAGCCTCAGGTTCTTTTTGGAGCAGAAACAGCTACAGGAGAGGCAGCAGAAGTGGATCAGTAAGATCCAAGCGTATGACTTTGACATTGAGTATGTCAAGGGTAAGAACAACGTGGTAGCAGATGCTCTTCCACGAAGACCAGCCACGTTGTCTCTTATGAGCTTGGACACAGACTGGAGAGCTCGACTTTTAGTAGAGTACTCCAAGGACAGATTTGCATGTGAGGTTCTGGATGGGCAGGTGGCAGATGACAGGTACAGGGTGGTCGATGAGATCATCTACTACAGGGACCGGATCTTCTTGATTGAGGGATCTCAACTCAAGAAGAAGATACTTTAGGCATCACATGATTCACCATTGGCCGGCCATCAAGGGTTTATCAAAACCTACAGGGCCATTCGAGAGAGGTTCTCATCGTACTCCAACATGTCTGGGAGTGCGATGTTTGCCAGAGGAACAAGGGGGAGACAAACCATCCTGTAGGATTATTGTAGCCTCTTCCCATTCCGGAGGGGAAATGGGAGTGTATTTCGATGGACTTCTTCACAGGGTTGCCCATGGTACAGGGCAAGGATTGCATCTTTGTCGTCATTGATCGACTGACAAAGTACTCACACTTTTTCGCCATATACGCACACTACACAGCAGCACAAGTGGCCAAGCTATTCTTCAAAGGGATCTTCATGTTACATGGTCTTCCCAAGACCATCACCAATGATAGGGACAGCTGTTTCATGGGCGGATTTTGGCAAGAGCTTTTCCGGTTGGTGGGGACGGAGTTGACACTGAGTACCAGTTATCACCCCCAGACAAACGGGCAAACAGAGATAGTTAACAAGTGGCTAGAGGGCTACTTGCATAACTATGTCAGTGGGCAGCAGCGAGCATGGCTGAAGTGGCTGCATCGGGGGGAGTACTGCTACAACACTACACATCACATGTCCATTGGTATGTCACCATTCTATGCTTTGTATGGATATCATCCCTTTTCTTTTGCTAACGTGATGTTTGGTGCTAGCAAGGCTCCGAGAGCCAAGATTTGGATCCAAGAGAGTCAGGATATTCTCCGAGCTCTCAAGGATAATATGGCCACATCACAGAACCAGTAGAAGTCGTATGTCGACAGGGGTCGGGTGGAGAGACAGTTTGAGGTAGGGGACTTGGTCTACCTATGATTACAGCCATACCGACAGTCGTCACTAAAGCAGAAGGGGGCTGAGAAGCTCAAGCCCCGCTTTTATGGGCCATACAAGGTGATACGCAGGATTGGACAGGTTGCATATGAGTTGGAGCTGCCCCAAGGCAGCAAGATTCATAACGTCTTTCATGTATCATGCCTGAAAAAGGCAATTGGGCAACATGTGACAGTGACAGATGAGCTATCACCCACGGATGATGAGGGGCATTTGGTGTTGCATCTAGAGGCTAATATTGATACCAAGGAGAGGCAGGCGAAGCAGGACGGTCCGGAAATTCTTGGTGAGGTGGAAGAATTTACCGGATGAGGATGCCACTTGGGAGAGTGAGAAAATTTTGCAGCATCCATCACCTCAGTTGCTTGAGGACAAGCAACATTTTGCTAGGGGAGACTGTAATATTCCTAATTAGCTATGGCTAATTGGAATATTCGAGTTTGCTCAATTTTACCTTCTAAAGTTATTTATAAAATAAAAGGGTGAGGAAAAGGGGACATAATTCACTTGTAGAATAAAGTCACTCCCTAGTAGCACAACGTTGTGACTTAAAGGGGAGCCAAGGGGGGCAAAGGACCACGCAAAGATGGGTCATACGCAAACACTTGGAGGGATTGCGCAGATGGAGAGGAACACGTGGCAAGAGAGGGATTACGTTGGAGGAGGTGGGCCTTGGAATTGAGAGAGGCCAACGCTATAAAGGAGAGAGGAGCCTCTTCATTTTGTCATTCGATTATGTGCATTTGAGCTAGCCACTTCGACTTGGAGCACGCTGGTTGTTTAGCCTATCTGCAGCATTGTTTACTGCATTGGGTGTCTCCATTCGGAGATCTCACCCTTAGGCCCGAGGGACTTTGAGTGCCTACTCGGGCAAGGTAGTTTTCAGCAGTCTTTTGCGGTAGGATTGATCTTTGGCGTTGTGGAGGAGCTGAGCATTTGAGGACTGCGCAGTCTTGAGAGAGAGGGATGCAGTTCTTCTAGTGGGAGTTCCGGATTGGGGGTTTTAAGGAGGATTTAAGCTGGAAGATTGAGCAAGGGATCAGTCCTTGCATATTGGAGGATTTTGGCTGAGTTTCAGGCAGAGTTTTGGAGGGTTTTATTCAGTGGCAGCGCAAAGCCTTGAGGGATTGTGTGGATCCTCAAGGGGGCGATTTTCGGGGTTCAGCCATTTCAAAAAAGCTTTCTGGGTTTTTCTGGCTTTCTTGAGTAGAGGTTGATTCCTGAGTTTCAACATCTTCTAAGGAGGGGAACAACCCCAAATCCTCATTTGATTTCCAGCAGTAACAGCAGCACGGCAGTTCTCCAGCAGCTTGGACGCATTTCAGAGAGAGCCCATTCCTTTACTGTTCTGAGTGTATTTCTTCACTTGCCTTGTGCAAGTCGAGGTGCCATCTTTCTGATCACCTCCTATACTCATTCCATTACTCAGTATAATAAAATGGCTTAGCATTTCTCGCTGCATTTTTTGAGTATCTGCTTATATTTCATGTTTACATTATTATATGTTGCACCACTGTTATTTTTATCACTTTGAGCTTCCCGGTTACTATATCTCTTGTACGTATTTAGTTGGAGTTTGCTGGGGCTTGGGGAATATCTCTGAAACGGGATATTACAGATGATATCGTCGAAGTGGCCATCCGCGATGCGCACTGCATAGAGTTGTGCATCAGGTAGCCCCTCCTCTAGGTTTGTGGGTTCTTCACCATTCTCAATTCGAGACAGGTAATCTGCGCCTGCGTTTAGACGTCCTGGCTTTACAATGACTTCAAAATCATATTCCTGAAATAATAACAACCATCTACAAATGCGCCCCCCCAACACAGGCTTATTCACTAGGTATTTGAGCGCAGAGTGATCAGTATACATCTTAAAGTGTCCTCCAAGTAGGTAATGGCAGTATTTCTGGAAGGTGTACACCATTGCCAGTCCCTCTCGCTCTATAGTGGAGTAGTTCTCAGCTTTGGATAATCGTCGACTTGCGAACGCGATCGGGTGATCAATTCCTTCCGCTACTTCCTATGAGTACTACGCCCAACGTGATACACGACGCATCATCATGCACGTGAAATTCAATGTCCCATTTTGGAAAGACCAAGATAGGAGCTAATGCCATCTTTTCCTTGAGCGTTCCCAGGCTTTTGCTACATTCCTCATTCCAGCAATAAGTAGCATCCTTTTTCAACAATTGTTTCATCGGTGTCGTGATCTGCGCATAGCCCTTGATGAACTTACAATAGTAACTAGTGTGTCCTAGTGGGGCACGCAGCTGCTTGTAGATTGAGTATGACAACAATCTTTGTTGGGTCAACCATGAGGCCTTACCTACAGACCACATGGCCGAGCAAGTTCCTGAAGGGGACGAGGAAAGTACACTTCTATAGGTTTAGCGCAATCTGGTGTCGTCAGCACATATCTAGCATTAACCGTAAACTCGCGGTATGTTTCTTAACTAGCCCAAATACGGTCCAATCATTAAGATATAACTCTAAGAACTTATGTATAAATTCCTTGAACGCAGCTACCACGACGCGTGAGAATGTCGTCGGCGCGTTCATTAGTCTAAAGGGCATCATTGTATACTTAAAACAGCCCCATTCGGTTGTGAAAGTCGTTTTATTCCTTATCTCCGGTGCAATCTTGATATGGTGGTACCCCGAGAAACCGTCCGTGAAGGAGTAAGCTTCCTGTCCTCCCACATTTTCGAGTACTTCATCTGTAAATGGCGTTGGGAATGGATCATTGACACATGCATCGTTGAGCTTCCTGAGATCCACACAGATGCGAATCTCTCCCTTTTGTTTCTTCTCCTATACAACCATAGGACTTACCCAGTCAGATTCCTCCACTAGTTCAATTATTCCTGCTGCGAGCATTTTGTCCAACTCTTTGCGGACCTTTGCTTTATAATTTGCATTCAACCGATAAGGCCACTGCTTGTCTTGCTTCGCGTCCGGCTTCAGAGTTATCTTCATCATTCGTAGGCCGCCGAGGATCCCTTTTAGCTCTGTGATTTTGGTCGGGAATAAATCTTGATATTCCCGCAATAACTCAACGACTTCTCCACCATGGCATCATCCTAATAGTCCTCGAGCGTTGCATACTTCGGCTCCTCCTCCGTACCAGTGTTTACTTGTTTTGTTTTCAGCGGCGCAGTGTTTTCGAGGTCCTCGATCGCTGGTCCGCGAACCTCGTGACTCCCCTCTGTTTCTGGAATATTGATGTTTCTAAGGTCATCCTCCTCAACTTCTATCTACACATTGTAACATTCTAGGGCTTGGCTCAACTGACATTACCAGTCTGGCATCACTATTTCATCTGATTCTAGTGGTACCTTGAAAATGGCGGCCTTCACCACTTGCAATGCGTCATCAACAATGTCCATCCATTGGTCCTCAAACAAGAATGTCAATAAAAACCCTTCGCGCAAGATATCCCATTCGCCTGTACCATGTCGGAGTTCTGTTTAGGTGTACCAGATCCTTGGGATGACGTCCAGGGTGTGATAAAATAAGTGTACCCACTCTGGTTGAGGCTCTTCTCCACAGGCCTGGGTCCATTTGGTAAGATGCCTGCGCGGGTTATCACGCCCATCATACTTTTCAATTATTCGTAGTTCCGGCTTACAAAACCTTATCTGCATCATCCGCCTACAGTCGCGCCAGTGTTCAAAGGTTCCTTCATGTGTTCCCCACCAACGTGCAAGCGTCGCGCGTAATGCTCGTTTCAATGTATCAAACCGCTGGTGCACTAGTACCATGCTTTCAAACTTGGTCAGGAATTCATCTACTACGGTCAGCCCATCATACATTGGCAGTTCGTGACCCTGAGCTCTTACGCAATACAGCGACCTAGTATGCCACCGCTCGTCTTCCTCATCTGAATCTGTAGTGCAAGACTCTACATGCTCCCACGATATCTGCCTTCTGCAGTTGGATTGACCCAATCTTGATTGTGTGCAGTAATCTTGTAGATACAATCCAGTTCATCATCACTTCCTTCGTCGTGCACGGGTTCAGTGTAACGCGGTCCCTCAGCCAGGTCTAGCGGAATAACTACGCAGAGTGACTTCTTCTCAAATATCATTTTCCGCTTCTTTAAATTAATGACCCCATTCATATCTGTGGCCCGGTCTATCCCTAACAACATAGGGTAAGGGCTACTTTCATCCACGATTTCTATTACCTTAAAGTCTGTTTGTGTGCTCGCGCCTTCTATATCTACAGTAATTCCTTGCAGTCTTCCCATGCGCAGGATCTTTTGTTGGTTCCCCATCCGCAATTAAATAGAAGACCATTGCAGTGTGGGCTTGCCCATGTGTTCCCAACTCTATTTAGGTACCACATTTGCATCCGAGCCTAAGTCCAAAATGATCTGATCCATCTCATAATCGTCAATCTGCGTCGTTAATCACATTTCCCTTCCAGTACGCAAAGCATGTTTCTCCAATTTTAGGACCACACACGATTCACCTGGTCCTATGCACCTAGCTATCAATTCTTGTAAGCCTTTAACCGCCCTATTGTCACGAAACAATTTCATGCATGTCTCTAAAAAGGTTGTTAGCATCAACAGATCCCTTTCCGACTTAGGTTGATCCCTACTACCTAGGGTAGAGACCTCCGTGAAGCTCTCCCTACCTTCCAGACATGTCTCCTTGTGAACCCTTGCGTCTTCCTTGGTTAGCTTCCCTTTATCCTCCCCTATGGCCACGCCACTTCTGAGCATTATATTCACATTGGGGTCTTCTTCGCACGGTTCAGACCTCATCATTTGGACGTTCTGCGTCGTCGTGGGTTGGGCTGCCCTTTTCTCACGAATTTGTGCTATCAGTGTGGGGCAATCTATGTTTCGTGATTGAACTGCTCGCAATAGGGGCACAATATTCTAGCCCAATCTCGCGCTTAGTGTCCTGGTCCTCCGCAGTTCTAACAGATTAGCTACCCGCGACCCCGTCCGGGCCCCATTCCTCCCCGTCCTCATCCTCGCCCTTGGAACCCACCGCGCGCTATTGCCGCGGCTGGATCCTGGCCTCGCACCTCGGTCTGCATCCTGTAGGTCGGTGTTCGATCCATCAATAACTCATAACTACAGCAGTCCCATTCATCGTGGCCCACCGATCTGTAAAACTTGCAAAATAGCTGTTGGGGGTCGATAAACTTTTGCAGTAGGTGACAATTGTCCATGTTCTGCTTTCCTCCCACCTGACAAATTGCGCACCAAAGCGAGGGCACCTTGCTTGGCCCCGCTTGTGCCTCTGGTCGCAATGGCGTTGATCCCCCCACTGTTACGCAGTTTGTGAATATCGGACAATGATCCTTATCGTGGCCCTGGCCTTTACACTTTACGCACCACACCTCCTCGTGTACTTTTGGCCTGGGCACCTTCTCCTGTTTCAAATTCTTCATTTCCAAGCATAGGTTTTGTATTTGCGCGTGGATTTGCTGAACTCCCAACCCAGGATCCTGTATTGAAGTCTCATGCAACCTTATTGTTGTTTCTAACGCTTCAGCTTGGGTTGAGATCTTTTGTTGTGATAACGACATCCTCAGGTGTGGTGTCAAAGACGCCACAAACCACCCACAGTGCTGCACATCCATTAGCGTCATGTTAGCCTCTCAGATCGTATTCTTCAATCTCTGATCCAGAACCCAAGGGGTTTCACCAGGTATCATCGCAATTTCCTTGAACCCGATAATCAACTGCGTCTCTGATTTCGGCCAACTAAACTCATTTTTTAATGCATCCCAATCTCTACTATTCCGGCATTGGGGTAATCGCTAGAGTACTTAATATACCAAGTCAGCGCCCGATCTTGTAGTGCACTCACTAGGGTATCCTTTTTAATATTATCGTCCGTAACTCCATGCGCTTCCGACACTGCCCTTACCACGAACCAAAATTGTTTTGGATCTTCACTCCCTACTCCTTTGAACACAGGCAACTTAATCATGTTCGCCATGCTGAACTTCTGGTTTGCGCGCAAGTGTGTTAAGGCCACCTACGAACTCATATTGCTTCTGATCCAATCAATCTTCACTCTCTTTTTTTCGTAGGATTCCAAGCTACCGACATCAAAACACCCCTTAGGCAGATCTCGGTCCCGGCAACAGAACCATTTGTTGGCTTAGTGGGCCCTAACCCAGGTTCGGAAGAGTTATTAGCCAAACAAATCCCGTAGCTACCGGCTCTTTCAGCAACAGCCCGTGGAGCACGGACTGAGGTCTCACCCGAGGTAGCAAGGGAGGGTGCTAGAACCAAGTTTCCGCACCCTTGGGATGTCTTGATGTGGTCTGGAGGGGTCGCGCACCGCTCTGTGGCCTCGCGCCACTCTGCTTCCACGTAGATCTGGAACAAGGCAAATCCTTAATACTTATTATTACTGAGTTTGTTACCAATCAGATCTACTTCTTATAGTCTTTAAGCAAACATTTAATAGAGATAACCAGTGCGCGCACCCAAAAATGTTATAGATTTGCATAAACTTAGAGCATAAGCATAAGCGCACAAATCAAACAGATACATAAACCAGAAATTAACCAGATCCACAATATTTCAGAATCAACACAGTGTTTCAAAACCAACTTATCCTTATTAAACTCTTTCGCCAATACAACCAAATCTGCCATGCGCACTCAGCTGCAGGGGTCTGCGCACATAGCTGTAGACTCTACCAGGCCTCTGAGCACATAGTTGCAGAGCCTCTATCTATCTACCAACACCCTTGACTCGGAATTACAGACGCAGAAAAACATTGTCTTTACACAACCATAACACCAATATTCCTCCAAAACACAAACTGCCTTCTACCCTTAGAGCCTTGCTCTATTTATACATTCCCATGGTCCGTGGACCATGGGCAGGCCGACTTACTTCCTATTACTTTATACTATTTTTGGGGGCGGACAACCCTTTGACTCGACCGAATACATTTCGCGCTCCGCATATTTCGGAGATTTACAATATTATTATCCTAACTTATAGGCTTTAAGCCCCAAAACTGTTACGCGGGACCTCCACTACCCTACAATTATTTAGAATCTTGCACCAAAAAAGTCCAAAAATATTACATTCCTCAATTCTTATTTTCAGAAAGCTTAGAAAACATACCTTCCACTAAATGGATGGGATATTTTGAAACTAAATCTAATAGAAGTAATTTCAAACTACTATAAATAAAATGAAACACGTGTTACAATATTTGTAATGTCGTCTCCTACCCACATTTTTTGATTTAGTTACTGCCATTATCAATGACAACTGTAGCATTTAAAGTCATCCTATTTCGTGGATTTAGTATCATTATAATGGTTGTTGTAGAGTTTAAAGCCAACAATTGTGGGGCATTTCTGTATGTGTAATAGGATATCATTAGACTTATTAGAGTCCTTTAAAGAAGCATTTATGCACCTCATTGTTACTTAATATAGGCAGCCATATGACTTGATAGGTGATTTTTTACTTATCCAACATTCATTGTGTGATGTATTCTTCTCACTGTTGAGGCCTATATACAGATAGGTAGACTTGAGATCATTATCCATCAAAGGTGGATTGTTGTGGAGCTTTGTGCTTGAGGGGTATAGGAGACTTCAGTGTAAAAGGGTTTGTTGATTAACAAAGAAGATTCATAACAGACCATGGGTGTTTCCCTTGCACGTTGTTGGGATTTTACCACAATAAATCACGGTGCTCATCTTCTTGTTTTTTCTCTTGATTCACTTTATATTAATGGTGCATACTCATAGGAGATTAGGCAATAGTTGATCAAGGTTGTTCTTTTCTCTTTTTTTCTAACACAAACATCTGAAGTATCATAATAATTAAAAAAGTTTCTATCATATAGAGTCTACCATTCGTATCAGAGTTTATATATATGAAATTGATACAATTGGTATGATAGGGAGAGAGCGGTTACCAATCTCTCAGAAGATCATGAAATTGAGAAATCCAAGTGCATTACAAACAAGAAATTATGTATTTGTTAGAAAAGTCAAATAGAGGATCTGAGAATAAATGGAACACTCTCCAATCGAGTTGTTCAATGAAATATTCTATCACTCTTTTGAATTAAATAAAGATAAACCGTCACTTTCTAAAAGAATATATATAAATCTTTTAGTAAACTTACTACTCTTTAGATAAACTTGACACTATAGTAATGCATCCATCAAGTCCTTTATATGTGTAAACCTATTGAATGGGAGTGAGGATGAAAGAGAGCAAATGTCAGGATTTTCGAAAAAAAAAATCTCCAAAAGGGAGGATCTGAATATGACCATTCATTTGAAAAACTAGACATCCAAATGCAATTTAAATTTCCAGCCAAAACTAGTCCTAAAAATCCATCAAAAAATCAATCAATGATTCCGAAAAGAGATTGAATGTTCAGGATGTGACAAAAAGAGACAATTGTATCAATATTTTAGTGACTCGTGTTGATTTTGAGTAGCATTGGATGTGCTCTAGCCTTGAAATTTGGTGGAGAGGCTAAGGCACATGAAATCTGCAAGACCCAAAAATCGTTTGAAGAAATTCCACCCAGGTGAAGAGATATTAAAATAATTTAAATTTTTAATGGGTTCAAATGTCTAAACTTAAGAAAATAAAAATATTAATGTGTATTGATATAATATGGGTGAGAAAGTCCTAAGTGACAAGGATCAAGCCAATTCTAATATTAGTCATTATTAGGGACTTAATCTCGGTCATTGAATTGTCAACAGGAAAAGTATAAGAGGAGTCTTGAGGGTCAGTTGGAGAGACACCAAGTGATCAAGAATTCGATTTTCTAGGGTTAGATTTGCTGAGGAAATCAAGTTAGTGATCAAAGTTGCAATGAGGTGCAGTTCATAGTTTTAAAGTTCGGCCGATTCGAAACGGAAACGGTCGAGTTGATCCGTTTCATTGGCCAAAACTGTGACTCAGTTGAAGAAACGGTTCAGTTGGCAGAGACAGCCATGACTCGGCCGAGTCATTCAGTGACTCAGCCAACTCGGCCGTTTCCATATTGACTCGGCCGAGTCATAAATAGCGGCCCATAAACCCATCCAAAACAGCGATTTAACATTTTTTTAATGAAATTTTAAGGTGTTTGCTGATTGGTTTGGACTCCAATGTGTTTTATGAATTAGCTAAATGTTTTCGGGGTCCATTTCCCCCTCCCAAACCCTATTTAACACACTCAAATGCTCTCTACTATTGATATGCTATTCAAATTTCATGGTAATGTTAAATTTTAAAGAGTGACATTCTCCTTAATCTTCATTTTCATCCTTTTACTTAAATTTTTAACATTACCATGAAATGACTCAGGATGTTTGAGAGTGGTTTCGGCCTCATTGGATTTCATATGGAGAAAGTAGAATTTTAGATTTCATTCAAAATCCAGCAGACTTATCAGTTTTTTCAAGATTTCAGGATTGGAGGATTGCAATGTTTCCATTGAATTTGTCATGTATTAGGGTATGGAACTCGTATTTAATCAAGAGCACCAATCCCTCTATGTACCTTGATGTTGGTGACATTGGTTGTCGAACCCCTCTGGGATTCACTCCCAAACCAGGAGCTTCTTAAAATGTCGCTCCCGCTCCCATTTTTGCTCTCGCTCCCCACTTTCGCTCCTGCTCCCAAGTAACATTGAGCCAGATGATGTTGGCAACTCTAGCAGTAGCCAGTAGTACTGGTCACAAACTTTTGTTGTAGAAGCCATTTATAGCCTCCTTGGTTATGTGCTTTTGTTTTGATCTCTATATCATCATCCTGTATGTATTGGACAATGCACTGGGTATCATTTTGATATAATGGATATATTCATGAGCCTACTTTGATCATATGTTGTCTTCTATCTATATTCTAATGCTGTGTGTTTGGAAACATGAATGGAAATCTTTAAAATTATGTGTTTTTATAAAAAATAAATATTTAATGTATTTTTTACAACGACCGAGTCATTAAAATCGAGTTGGCCGAGTCGATACTGAGTCGGAGTCAGAGTCGACCCTCGGCCGAGTCGGAGTCGGAATCGGAGTTTTAAAACATTGATTCTGACCAAGGGATCTTCAAAGCCTTGGGTCTAGGGTTTGACCTCTAAACCCTAGTTTTATCTCTGTTTTATTACAACAACTAAAACAGTATGGATCAAACCCTAAAATCACATACTACATGGTCAAAATTGTTTAAATTTGCAAAATTTTCATTTTTATGAATTTTGGCCATTTGGGCACCTTAGGTCTAGCCTAGATCTAACTTTTAGGTTTGCTGGAATTCACTGCGTAACTGAAAAATTCAGATCTGAATATTTTTGAAGCATACACCTAAATTGGATAAAAAAACTAAAAATTTTCAGTTTCATTCAATTTTTGCTATTTTTGGACATTTTGGGCACTGATTGTGGTTTCATTATCTTGCTGATCTGTCAATTAATTACTGCTGTAATAAATAGATCAGATCTGAAATTATCTGAATCACACCCTCTAAAAACCCTAAAAATTGATTTTTTCAAGTTAGGTAAATTTTTTACTATTTTGGGTGTATTGGGCACTGGTTCTAACTTCTAACATCACTAGTTTGTTGATCTGTGGGTCAATTTACTGCTGTAATAACTTATTACAGTTCTGAAATATTATTAAATACGTCATCATAAAGCAAGCTAGATACATAAATTTACTTCTGCTGGTCATTGGAATTTTTTGTACTTCATGTGTTGGGAAAATTCTCAATTTAGGGCGATTTTTTTACTGTTGACGTAACATTAATAAGAATTGAATTTTCTGAGTACTACTGCTGATTTGACAGTTGAGATCTAACACTTGTGTGACTTACTCTCAGTTTGTAAAATTTCAATAATTTGGCACCTAAAACACTCCTACATTCAAGTTCTAGATCTGATCTTGTGATAAGTTGTTCTAATACTTGGAATTTAATTGGCATCTTTTTATTTGGTATATAACTTAAGTCTTTAACATCTGAATTAATCATTTAATACATTTGGCATCTAAGTCTTTCATTGGCTATCTTAATTGGTATCGAACATTGCTGAAAAATTTTCATTTTACACTTTGTGGGAATTTGTTGAAGTTTTGCACTTGTCTTGTTTAAAATTGTATATCAATATTGTTAAGTACTCTTGGTTTAAGGCAATTCACAATAAGTACTTAAGTAACATAATCTCACTCATAATCTCTTGCACAAGCATACTAGTTCTAGATTGCATTAAAACTTACCTCCTAGCATAAGCTAGGTTGATAGAGTTATAGGGCACCCCTTTTCAAACTAACTTGAGAGATTCAACTTTTCCTAGTAGTTAACACAATGATCTTGCAGTCGTCAGAGCCACAGTGTCTGCAGCGTCGGAGGCACTGGGTGAGTGGAACACAAGGGGAGGTATCATTAATCAGGTCGCTGCCTGCTTCCTGTTGGTTTCCGTTTCACAACTTACTTTGAGGATTGTTTCTCAAAATAGTTGGGGAAAACGTTACACTTAGACTAGGCATCTAATTAAAATTTATTAAGATCACTGCGTCTCACTGTCACATAGGTCGTATGATTTGCACATCATATAGGTTAATCAATCATTCAAGCAGCGGGTGTCCATCTGGTCACTTGGTTCCAATTTTCTATAAGCAAGAATTTCTGACTCCATTAAGGCACTGGTATCATAATAAAAAATCTAATTTAATCAATAGTCTTGCTCAAATTTAACCAATTGGCTAGGCCACTCATCCGTGTCTCCCAAACAAGTTGGTTCTCAACTTGTTTTCCTTCACCTCATTCCATAGGGACTAACCCCCTTAGCCTGCTGTTGGGACATAACTAGAACATAGTGGGCGGGGATCAGAGTGATAGCCCTCGTCTTGAGCATTGTAACTTGTCGCGGTGCTTGTACAATCCAGGCGAGAGTAAGGTCCATAGTTCTTCAAAATTTGAAGTTTCCTTTCTGCCACATATACTAGATGCAAATGAGTCCCATGAGTCAGGTAAACCATTAAGTGCTGTAGTCATAAGTCCTTTATTAGAAATGGTTTCATCAATTGCTTGATGTTGATATCTTAGTTGTGAGATCCTCATGAAATATGAGGCCACAATATCATTTCTTGTCATTATAACATCACGAAGCTCATTCTTCAAACTCATTGCTTGACCAATGTTGATGGTATATAATCCAACTAGGGCATCATACATCTTTGAAGTGTCAAGATTTGCGACATATGAAATAAAATGATCTTTGATAGAATCTACAATAATACTCCTGGTTGTTATGCGATCCTTCTCATATTTTGCTTTTCCTTCATTATTTGAAGGTTTAGCGACCTTGCCCTTCACAATATCTAAGACATCATTCTTTGCAAGAATGAGGTAAATCCTTGTCTTCCAAGCCTTGAAATCTGTAGTTCCTTCCAGCTTGTTCTCTGACTTCATAGAGGAACCCATGGATATAGAAAAACAATCAGATTGTAGATGTAGGTCTCTTCAAGAGTGATCTCAATGTCCTTTCCTTCACCAAAGCTCTGATACCATATTGATTTTTCAAATGCAATAGATACAAGCAGTAATTTATAAAAAACTAATAATTCCTTCTAATGATGTAGATATTTTTGAAGCACTTCCAGTTTATCATTAAGGAATTACACTTCAAAAATTCAACCATAAATGCACAAGGACAATAGAGATCACAATGCACAAAGATAACACAAAATTTATCCAAGGAAAACCCATTTGGGGGAAAAATCCACCAACCTTAGAGAGATTCTTTAGTTCAACAAGAGATAACACCTAGATCATCTAGTCAAATATGATGGTCGAACTGACCAACAATACAATGGTCAAACTAGATCAAATTTCCCTCTTGTCAAGTCTAACTTCTTCCCAACAAACTCGGCCTTCCCTGCTCTATCTAGGTCGAAATTCAACCTCCCAAATCTGCCCAAAACCTCATCCTTGTTTCCTAGAAGTTCAGACTCGCTGCCTAGAATATGTTGCCCATAAGTTTGGACTCGTTGCCAGAATTTGCCTAGAAGACCACACGTGTAAAGTTGCAGAGAGAGAGAGAGAGAGATTCACACATGCAAAGTCAAAGAGATAGATAGAGAGATGCTTGACATAATTTCGTCCTTTTTCTCCCTTCTTATCCTTCATCTGCTTCGCTCGGATGTCCATAAAATATCTTCTTGTGTGAGAGATCAAATTGTGCCTTGCGGAGAAGGTCAAGTGACTTATATATAGTGTTATGGCCAGCTTGAATGGGTGTTTCTTTAATTGGGGCTGGCTTGACTTGAGGGAGGGCCAACTTGACAAATTTGGAGCCAAAAATTTAAAATTTAAAATTTTCTCTTTTGAAACCGACATGAAGAACATGTCTTATATTAATCATTATGTATATTTCTCTTTTTGAAATCGACATGAAGAACATGTTCTACATATTTCAAGGGATAAAATATTAATTATGAAGATTGACAATAGCTACAAAATTCTTCATCCCATTGCTAATTTTTCCCCATCCACCAACTGCAACACCTTAACAAGAGGCTCGCCAATTTCCTAATCTCTTCTGCGTTTTTTTCCAAAAAGTGTCATAAAAAACTTTCTTTTGTTTGTCTTTTCCATGATGTCTGTGAGCCCACCGAGATACATTCCAATCATCATTGGAAAACATTTTTTGCAATTTTTATGCTTGAAAATGAGAAATTGCAACATAAAAAATTGAATTACAAATCTTGTGATGACAGGCCAAACAAGGTCCTTGCCTCTAATGTTTTTCTTGATTAGGCTCAATACCCGTGAGTGGTTGTAGATGTATTTTGTGATACACTTGGCATGCTCTACAATGTTCTTTACCTAATCAACTTTGTCTATGTCCCCAAGCATGAGGTCAATGTGATTTACAACACATAGGGTCCAAAATATGGTCTTATGTTTGGACTCTAGCATTTTTCCAGCAAGAACATAGTTTGAGGCATTATCTGTGATGACCCACACAACATTTTGCTCCCCCATTGTTTTAACCATCTCATCCAAAAACTCAAATAACATGTTTGCGTCTTTCACCCTATCAGATGCATCAACTGATTTCAAAAACATGGTTCCTTGATGACAAGAGAAAATGAAATTTATGATAGTAGAGTTCTTCCTATTAAAGTCCATCCATTTGACATGGTGGAACAACTTGTGTTGGCCCATGACTCCTTGTACTCCTTCAAATATCCAACTATGGACAAAACCTCTTTTTGCAAAAGAGATCCCCTCATGTCATGCTTACTAGGGCCTTTGAAGCCCTTTTGTACGACAATAACAAAGTCCCACATAACTTGGTAATAAGGGGAGTGTGTAGCATTGAAGGGGATATCTGCATCATACTATCACTTGACAATATATTCAGAAGCAACTTCTTTGCATTGCTTCTTCCAATGGGTATCTAAGGTGGGTTGAATTAGACTTGGTTGAGATTGAAAGACACTAGTAGAGGCAGAGTTGGGGGAAGGTGTGAAATAGCTCTTAATATTCGTCTTCTTTTTAGGTTGACTGTAAGACTCAAAAGGGGGAGGAACATAACAAAAGGGATAGAGGAAGAGTCTTGAAATTCAAAATCACCAATACCACTAGCACTTTCTCTCATAACTTGTGCAATTTGCTTCTTTCTTGCAGCGTCTTCTTTTATTGCATGTTCCCTACTCTTCGCCTCTTCATAGTTTTCAAGATTTTGAAGCATTTCTGCTAAAATATACCCTTGCACATCCTTTGGTTCACTGCATCGGGTTGCTTGGCCTCTTACACTAGTCAAGTGTTGTTTCAACCTATAAATAGTAAACCTCCCCCCCCTCCCCCCAAACCCCTAATTGAGTGTTGAAAATATTTGCAAGTAATTTGGCTGTTAATAACGTCAGATGCATAGAGGTGTTGGAGCACCTACAACTACATAATGTGAGAAGAAACAGACTCAATGAAAATCAGGCAGAAAGCTTGGTTTATGTGCACTACAACTTGAGGTTGTTGAGTAATTATTGTGATCGGGCTTATGATGATCCAACATATAAAATTTGGGACAACAACCCAAAGGACGATAATTTGGAGTATGGCACTATACATCTTGAAGACTTGGAAGCAAAACTTTTGAGAGATGATGATGAAGCAACAACAACCATGCCACCCTCGGCCTCACCATCCAGTAGCAGTGCCAGTGCTCGAGTTCCAAATATTGTTCCTTTGCTGCCGCCGCCTCCATCTACATCCTCACGTGGAGGGCATGTGTCTTCTGGTTCTGGTCTTGCGACTATGCGGGAGGAGACTCCTAGAAGATCACTAGTGCCATGACTTGCTCAGAAATTAGACATTTCTCGTGGTGGCAAGAGGACGCTGTAGATAATAGATTTACTTGTCTTTTCTAGTTTCTAGTAGTTTTATAACTGTTGACTCTTTCATATTTATTATGATTTTTTTTTGTAAACAATATAAAGACAATTTAAGTTTGAAGTTTGAAGTTGGCAATTGTAACTCATTGGTAATGAATTATGAATATGATGCTTCGCGAAAGTTGAAAGTTGTTTCATTTTATAACATTTCATTTTATGTCAGATATTATTTGTTGTAATAGTTACAATGTACACTTAGCTTACAAGTACAACTTTGGTGATCAATGATTATAAATGTTATATATTGAATTCTGAAAGCTTGAAACTTTAAGATTGATGAATCATGAGACTCAGTATGTTTATGTTACTAACTTGTGGACGTGGTTGATGAAGATTATAACATCTAGATGATTGATGTTATATGGTTCAGTCTATGTTTTTATGCTTTTCATATCTAATTCATCATTCTACATGCTTTTGTTAACATATATGCACCAAAATATAAAAAAATATATATTATATAAAAATTTGCTCCCCGATTCGCTCTATGACCGAACTTTGAAAATGTCGCTCCCGCTCCCGCTCCCAAGTAACCTTTCATAAAATACATAATGGTACAAATTATGAAGACCAAAACTAGTTACATTTTCCAACACTAACCTCCTCTACTGCACACTTGGCATTATTGCCAAGCTGCAAATGTAGCTTTGAGTCTCCCTCTGAAATGCTGGTGAACAACTCTTGTGGTCCTGTCATGATGAGAAGAACCACTGTCCACAAACCATGCACCCTTGGCTATGGTGCCAGAAAGACAAGACACCAGTGAGAATTCCTTCTTGAACTTGGTGGGAAACTCGCTGATCTGTGAATCTATTCTTGTTCGGACATCGACCTGCATAATGGCAAAATTTGTGACATGCAAAGCATTTTACTTTGCTCATTCCTTTTTTCTTCTCAACTCCGGAGGTAGCCTCTCATCCAGAATTCTTTTTGGTCTTCCCCTTACCCATCCTTGCTTGACTAGCAAGGTCAAGGTTCTCATCATCACCTTTTTGTTGGCTACCATGTAGAGACTCATTTCAAATCTCTTCTTGAATCAAGTCATCACACAACCTCTCCCAATTTGGAAGCTTCTCTCATGCCACAATACTCTTTACAAAGGGAGCGCATGGCTTTGTGAAACCTCTCAAGGCTGATTTCATCTTTTGACATAACCTCCCCATCTACAACAAACTCATCATGAACCTGTGTGATCCTGGTGAGATAATATGCTACTGTATCTGATTTGGACATCTTGGTGTTCCTAAGTTTCTCCGTCCGGTGTCAACGCCATTTTCTTGCTATGATTGTCACTCTAGTACATCTTTGTTAGAGCCTTCCACATTTCCTTGGTTGATTTCTTTCCGGAAGGATGAGGGATCACATGATCCTCTACACCATCCAAAATGATTCTCCTAGATTTCACATCCTTTTGGTTATGGGCGGCCAGTTGTGTAGCATCAATAGAAGGGGTGACTTGCTGATCTGCAAACTCCGGGATCCCATTCTCCATCAACACCAATGCTATCCTCTCCTCCCAAGGACTGTAGTTGGATGTATCCTCTAACTGGTCTTGAAACCTCAGCTTGGTTGCAGCCATCCTCACAACCTCCAAATCAAATACTCAACCCAGAAAAATATAACTGCTGGAAAATAAATATTTTGCTAAAACCCTTGTGACAAAATCGATCTTCTTTCTCCTCAGCGCTTATTGCTGCTCTGATACCATGTTAAAATTTTCCTATATTCCTAGCAATTTATTTTATGCCTAGAAAATATATTCACCTATATATATTATATAAATATATTTTAATTAATTTATTTATATTTTATCTGAAGAAACTGCTGAATAAAAATACATAGGTATTTTAACTTAAATTGTTTGCAGCAGAGATTTAAATAGAAAATCAGTCAGGAACACAAAATTTTCACCCTCCAATTTCTCCTTGACTTTTTATTACTCGGGAAAATTAAGGTCTCCCTTAATAGGGAAAATTACCCTCAAAGAATACACAAAAAATATAACATAATAGAACTTGGAATTTTTGGACCCCCAAATATTTTGTTCTCCTAAAATATTTGCCCCCCTTGGAAACTTGGCTTCTGCAAAGAATACGCAAAAAATATAACATAATAGAACTTGGAATTTTCGGACCCCCAAATATTTCGCTCTCCTAAAAAATTTGGTCCCCTTGGAAACTTGGCTTCTGCAAATTGTAAATCAGCCTCCTTTTATTAGAATAATTCTATTTAGTATTTAATGCTCATTCTTTTAGCTGTTGCTATTTTTCCTTTTTAGTAGTTTCTTTGATGAAACTGATTGTTTCTATTTCCTAAATAGAAACTTGATGTTTCTATTTGCTGTAAATATCTCTGTATTATTATTGAGCTTTAGCTTGCTCATCAATTCAATTCATTCATTGGAAATCCATATGCGTGTTTCGCACTATTTTATGGTATAAGAGCAAGGTATTTTATTTTATTTATTTTTGTTCTTTTTTCCAAAATAATTTTTCATAGTGTGAAAAATTTAGTGCTTTATTTTGAAATTGCTCTTCTATAGAGAATTTTTTCTCTTCTTCAGTGGATCTGGGCCATTCCGTGGAAACTGGTACTGCAATCGATTGATTGTGGTTGCTTTAAAACAATTCAGCGTGCGAATGTTGGTTTTTCTACGGGATTTTTTGCTACATGCCTACATTGCACTCCATTTGATCATAGTTGTTCTGCTCCACGATTCAGTTTTTTCTTCCTTAGAATCTGAGTTTCATTCTACACACTACCAGTAACACCGTGGCAGCATTGGAGAGGCAGTGGAATTTTTTTTGGATAATCAAGAGGAGATCTGACTCCAGTCCACCTTCGGACATAAGTCAACAGATTAACCACCGAGGAATCGTAATCGGGCCATGAAACCAATAGTCGTCCCTTCAAATCAGAGCTCAGCGTCTTCATATCAGAGCGGCGAGGAAAGCGACAGAAAGTCACAGAAAGTCTCGGAGAAATTCGCAGGCAACGAGCACGCGGGGTCTGTCTCGGAGAAATTTGCACGTGGGTTTTCGAAGACCAAGTCTGAGGCAGCAATACTGGTGATCGAAGCTTATAAAATTCTAAGGAATCGTGCACCATATCCTGCCAGTCATGTTGTTGGACATTTGGACGGGCAATTTGCGTTTATAATCCTTGACAGAGCTTTGTTACCACGATCTTTTACTGTCAAGGACGATATCTTTTGCCTGTTCGAAAACACTACTGCTGGCAGTTCGGCCGGAGAGAGTGGTCGCATTTCAGAGTGTATTGAATATTCCGCAGGCTTGAATATTCATTGGAAACCGACGTCAATACGCTGCAGGGAGTTTTGCAACAATTTTTTTTTCCAAGTGTTTTCCAGTAAGTATGTAACAATTTTTCTGAGCCGAGGGGGTATCATGTAACAGTTTTTCTCTTTACAGTCAACAAGTGTAAAATCTATGTGGAAGAATCAGTTTTTTTTTGGTCTGCGTGAAAAAATTGTTTTTAGCATTCCTTCATATTTTCACCATCATCTGTGAGTTTTTTGTCCGGATCAGCCGGCATTTGCATTAAAATTCGTGCCAGATAAATTTCCCTTATAATCCTCGACAGATTCCTTTGCTGTTTTCTGTACCTTGAGAAACATGCAGATGGCTTCGCTAACCAATCTGATGTTGGAAGGCAGTCAACACTTTAATGGCAACAATTATAACATCTGGAAACAAAGAATGTTGACCATTTTTGAATACAGGTGTCTTGATCAACTCATTTTGGGCAAAGAGCTCCGTCCCGGTACAGCTGGTACCGATCAAGATAAGTTTGATGATCGAAATCGAGAGGCAGTTATGCTACTCAAGCTCTTTGTGACTGATGATCAGTTACCGCAGATTCTTTCTGGCAAGACAACTGCCGAGATCTAGCAATAGTTGAAAGAACTGCACGAGACATCTGACAAGAGCAGAGCTTTCTTTCTCAAAAATCAGTTGTTCTCCATCATGATGGACGAACATATGTCTTTACAGGAACATCTCAACAAGATTAAAGACATTCGAGATCAACTCGAAGCCATTGGTCGCACCATGGAGGAAGAAGATATGGTAGTCATCACTCTGAAAAGTCTACCAAAATCTTATGAGCACTTCATAGAAACACTCAACATTACCTCCACTAATGTTGATCTGAAGTTTCCGGAGTTATGCACCAAACTCATGCAGCAGGATCGTTGGAAACAACAGTTTGGTAGTGGTGCCGCATCAGCCTCCTCAGAAAATGCTTTTGCTGCCAAATATCAGTCCTCTCAGTCCTTTCAGCAGAAAGGTTCTTCTCAGCCTTTTGATCCTGCTAGGAAGAAAAGTGTGCAGCGTAATTACTGTCACAAGTTCGGCCACATGAAGAAAGATTGCCGACAGAGGATTGCCTCTGAACAGAAGAAACAGGGAGGGCTCCATCAGACAGCAAATGTTGCAGAACATTCCAAGCAGACATATTCTGCCTTTTACGCCTTCATGGCTAAAAGGTCTTTAGATCATGTTCCGTCTTCTGCCTGGTACATTGACTCTGGCGCATCACGCCATTTCTCTCACAGGCGTGACTGGTTTATTGACTTCTCACTTTTCAGTGATTCCGTGGTATTTGGCGGAGATGGAAAGTACACAGTGGTTGGCAGAGGTATAGTTCAGATCCAGTCTGGTGGGCGCACACTCATCTTCCTGAATGTGTACTATGTTCCTGGTATGGAAATTAATTTGCTGTCGGTCAGCTAGATTATGAGGAACTCCCCTTAGCTTGATGTAGTGTTCAGTGCGCACAAGTGTTCTATTATCGACAGGGAGACTAGTCTTATGGTTGCTGTTGGCCTAGAAGATCATGGTCTATACAGGCTTCTTGACACTGGTGATTCTCCAGAAGTGGCTCTAGTAGCTCGTGTTTCTCCCATCAGCACTCTGTGGCATCAGCGATATGGGCATCTAAACATGCAGTATCTCTCTCAGCTTTCTCGGGAAGGACTTGTGTCAGGGTTACCTGATATTCAGACTCAGCAGTTGGGCGTATGCGGCGCTTGTCAAGCTGGCAAACAACATCGGTCTTCATTCAATAATGGAGAATCTTGGCGCGCATCTAAGGTACTCCAGTTAATTCATGTTGATATTTGTGGTCCCATGAATACATCTTCTATCACTGCTTGCAAATATTTTTTGCTTATTGTAGATGATTTCAGTAGAAGAATGTGGGTATATTTTCTAAAATATAAATCTGATGCATTTAGTATCTTTCAGAAGTTTAAAACCTTAGTTGAAAAAGAGTTTGGCTGTAATATCATGACTCTTAGAACAGATAACGGGGGGGAATTTTGTTCTTCTGCTTTTTCCAACTTCTGTGATACTCATGGCATAAAACGCCAGTTCACTACACCCTACACTCCTCAGCAGAACAATGTTGTTGAATGCCACAACCGCATGGTTGTTGAAATGGCTCGCTCCATGTTACAACACAAGAGTGTTCCGAACAAATTCTGGGCTGAAGCAGTCTTTACTGCTGTTTATCTTCTTAACCGATCACCCACTCAGGCTGTTAAGGGGAAGACTACCGAAGAGGTTTGGTCTGGCCGCAAGCCTAAGATCAGTCACCTCAAAGTATTTGGCTCAGGTGCATATGTTTGGATTCCAGCTGCTAAGCGCTCTAAGTTGGATTCCAAAAGCCAGAAACTCATGATGACAGGGTACAATGATCATCACAAGGCCTATAGACTAATAGATATAGCCACCGGTCGTCTTAGCTTCAGTCGGGATGTGCTATTTGATGAAGACAGAGGATTCTTTCAGCCTTCTTCTTCTGAGCAGTGTTTTGAGGATCAGCCTCACAGTGTTCTTCTTCCGGTAGGTCCACCTGATGGGAGGGATGATGCAACATCAGTGTTTGATAATACGCTGCCTGAGCTTCCTCCGGAAAATAACCCTTCTCTTGCTGCCCCTATTGTTCTTGAGCCTTCTCCATCTCCTCCTGATATTGGTTCCTCTACTCTTCGGCCTAAATGGTGGGCTAAAACCATTGGTGATCTCCGGGATGATGAACTCCTTGAAGGAAGAACTTCTAGACATAAGAGCAAACAACAGTCTACAGTAAATTTTGCTCTTATGGCTAACCTACACAGTATCTTTGAGCCTCAAACTTACTCAGAGGCTAAGGGTACATCTGAGTGGGATCAGGCTATGGAAGCTGAATTCCAGAGTCTTCAGAAAAATCACACATGGACCCTTTCTGATCTTCCCGAAGGGAAAAAGCCCATTAGCTGCAAATGGGTATATAAAGTGAAATACAAAGCTGATGGAACCCTAGACAAGTATAAAGCTCGTCTTGTGGCTCGAGGGTTCTCACAGAAGGAAGGCATCGACTATGACGAGACTTTTGCTCCTATAGCCAAGATGAGTACCATACGCCTTGTCCTTGCCCTAGCAGCTCAGTTCAATTGGAAAGTTCATCAGATGGATGTAAAGAGTGCTTTCCTAAATGGTGACTTATAGGAAGAAGTCTACATGACACAACCTCCAGGATTCAAGATTGCTGGTCAAGAACAGAAAGTGTGTAGATTAGCTAAAGCACTCTATGGATTGAAACAAGCTCCTCGGGCTTGGTACATGAAAATTGATCAGTACCTGACAGATCATGGCTTTCAACGGAGCCCATCTGATGCAAATCTGTATATCAAGCATACTGGTGATGATATCTTGTTTGTGGTTGTCTATGTAGATGACCTTATCATTACTGGCAGCTCTGCACATTTGATCCATGGGATCAAACAAGACTTATGTAGAACCTTTGATATGACAGACTTGGGACTTCTTCATTACTGTCTGGGGGTTGAAGTTTGGCAGACTGAGAACCACATCTTTCTCTCTCAGTCCAAGTATGCCAAAAATTTTGTGGACAGGTTCAGAATGCAGAATTGCAAACCAGCCACGACTCCTATGGAACCAGGGCTCAAACTTTCAGCTCAGTCTTCCTCTCCCCTTGTGGATGAGACTTTATTCAAGCAATTAGTGGGTAGTCTCATCTATCTTATTGCCACCAGACCTGACATCAGTTTTGCAGTGAGCTACATTTCCCGCTTCATGTCAGCTCCTAAAGCTGATCATTGGATAGCCGCAAAGCGTGTGCTACGATATGTGCGTGGCACTTTTGATTATGGACTCCTATACACTCGAAGTTCTGATCCTATACTCAGTGGTTAAACAGATTCTGATTGGGCCGGTTCGGTTGATGACTGTAAATCTACAGCTGGGTATGTGTTTAGTCTAGGATCTGGTGTTGTTACCTGGACTAGTAAGAAGCAACAGGCAATGGTTCTCTCCTCAACATAAGCAGAGTATCGGGGAGCAGTTAAGGCATTCTGTGAGGCAGTTTGGCTTCCACGTATGCTTGCGGATATGCATGTTTCCCAGACAGGTCCTACTTCCTTGTTTTGTGATAATCAGGGAGTGCTCAAACTTACCAAGAATCCAGTCTTTCATGAACGAACAAAGCATGTGGAAACTCATTGCCCTTACATTCGCCAGCTTGTTGAAGACGGATCCGTTCAGTTGCGATATGTTCCCACAACAGAGCAGCCCGCAGACATCTTCACCAAGCCTCTTGGCCCTGATAAATTTGTAAAATTCAGAGGGTCTGTTTGTGTTGTAAATAGATTGAGCATTAAGGGAGGGTATTAGAATAATCCTATTTAGTATTTAATGCTCATTCTTTTAGCTGTTGCTATTTTTCCTTTTTAGCAGTTTCTTTGATGAAACTGATTGTTTCTATTTCCTAAATAGAAACTTGATGTTTCTATTTACTGTAAATATCTCTGTATTATTATTGAGCTTTAGCTTGCTCATCAATTCAATTCATTCATTGGAAATCCATATGCCTGTTGCTGTTTTACCTTTCTCCTAGCCCTGTACAACAAATTCATCCTTCACCTAGGCCATATGGTCCCCCTGCACAAGCCTTTAGATGGAATTTCAACCTCTTGACAAATCTGGGTCTCCTTTCTCCAAGATCTCAGTCCCTTGGAATTTTTCACACTGGAATCTCCTTTTTCCACACTTCTTCTCCCTTCAGTCTTGAGTCTCTCACTTTTCTTGCAAAAATATCTCTCCCAATGAAATTAGTGTGTCTTCCACCTCTCCCTTAGAACTTGCTGTCACCATTCTTGGCCTTCTATGTGCAGAACACTCTCAGCCCCAACCACATATGACTCTAGGCCCTCCTCTCACGTGCTCAACTTGCAAAACCTGTGTCCACTAGTACCTCTAGCTGCACACCTTTCTCCTCTTCAGTCTTGAGTCTCTCACTCCCTTGAGAAAATTTGCTCTTCCAAAAACTAGATTGTCATCCACCTCTCCCTTAGGCTCATTTTATAATTTCTGATTGACCTAGATCCCTAACCCTAAGTCTCCTAAGCGATGGAAGGATAGGATTAGATTGTAAGCCTCACTCGAGATCAAGAGTAGAGATCAAATTTAACTCACTAAATTAAATTAATTTATTTTCATTAGAAAACTTTAGTCCAATAGCCAACATTAATTAAGAAATTAATCAATTTGCTTTTCCTATGTTAGACATAGAAAAGAGATCATAAAAGTCACTTACTCAAGCAAGTACCTAAAGAGGCTTTTGGACATTTTCTGCATATTTGACACCTAGCCTATGCAGAACCACCTGTCTGAGCTATCATCATCAACATATAATAAAGAAAGCGATGTACATATGATCATTTTATCTTAAAGTAAAAGTAGTATTCAACTTTTTGATTGATTTTGGTGCAAAGCCTTCTTCCAACCAAGAGATGAGTGCTTCTCATTTTGATTTCATTTTTGTTTCTTCTAAAAAATTTAATTTAGATAATAGTCCATGATAAAATTCCTATGGGTTTAATGTTGGTATGGAGGCTATATATCTAATACAAACAAAGCCACCTACATGTAATAGGAATCATGTTGGTGAGACTGAGTAGGACAAATCAATTCCGTATAGATTCTGGTTATGGATTCATGTGTTTCCTTGACCATATTCCAATATTATGTTTTTCTTCAGAATTGAGTGTCAATCTCTAAAATGGAATACTATTAAATTTATTCTAGGTAACTATGATAAATTCCTTTCAGGGGCTCATTTAAAGAGTTCATAGGGCTTCAGTACTACTTGTGTATTTACTATTTAGGTTATCAAAAGAATGAACTAGATAATTTTCTGTATGCTAAGGCCTTTTATATCTAAAGATTAAATACTGATTAACATAATTTCTATATCAGGTTTGGAGTTGAGGTCATGGAGTCTGTTGCTACTTTGGCAGTAAAACTATGCTTAAGTCTTAAGCAGGGCCATAATATAGATCAAGAAGATGTCACTAACACAAAGTTAGATGAGGCAAATTCAGAGGCAACAGCTAAAGAGCTAGCAAGCTGGAGTGTCCTTGATATTGGAACCGGGAATGGACTATTCCTTCATGCACTTGCAAAGCAAGGGTATTACTCGAAACTCTATTGATTAGTATGCATCATGGATGTCTACCTGCAGTATATATTATGATTTGCATATGACCATAAATTTTGGCTAAATTGAAGAAGTTCAATTTATTTGGTTCAAAAACCTTTTGAGATGTTTTCATCAACTTTGTTTGATACTAACATACTGGACATCTTGTTACTTATTGAAAGATCCTGGTAATCAACGATTGCAACTAATTTGAGTTTCTGTAACTTTCTTTGACCTTGAATCAAAACTGTATTTGCATGGAATAACATATAAAGATCCTGAGATTTTATGAGATGATACTCAGGTTTTTCCTGTGTTCTAATTTCACTTGAAAGCTCATGTTATATAGAGATTTAAATATATAACAGTGCAAAAACAAAACTGAAGGAAGAAAGGTATTCTAGAAGAACAGTTCAATGTTATCAAACATAGTCAATAGCTTTCTTAGCTTTGCTTCTGAGAAAAGAAACTGAAAGGCAACAGATTCTATCTCCTGTGAGAAGATTAAGTTCTGAAACAATAAAGACCAGCCTTTTAGCCTTTAGGGCCTTTCCCCTACTAGATCACCTAAAGAAATTCTTGTTCTGGGGTGTTCTAATCTCTTTTATAAAGAATCCTAGAAGTTTGCTTCTTGGCAGTAATGTTGGTATACTTTTACCTCTTGAAATAGTGGTCTGAGGTTGTCTTCAGTGATTCTTCTGTTTTGTCTCCACTTATGACATCGGCGATAGTTGTGGTTCCTCATGATTGTCTATATCTTCATAAGCATCTGTTGCTTTTAATTATGGCTTTTAAAGACTTGTTTGGAACTTAAGCCCTGTTCAGTGAAAGAATCAATTCTCTAGTTCTATTAGGATATTTTATTGGTGGTCCAGACTCTGATTGTAATTTTTTCCATGTCTTGACTCTTTTACCTATTTCTTTGATTAGGATCAGCAAGGCTTCTTTTATAGGCTTTAATCTTTTAGAAGAGCTCTTGATCTTGTCGTGTTTACTTGTAGTTAGATTGATTTGGGGGTTTTCTGTTCAGGGAGAATTCCTGTTTATCATTGCTTGATGTTGAATGTCAGGGTCAGATGTTGGATAATGAAATGTAATCTGTATCATGTTAGTGATTGTTTTGAAGTATTCTCTTTATTAAATTTTAATTATATTGTTCACCTATCCTGTTTTCCTTTTCTTCATTCCCCTACTCTGTATAGTATGCCACCTTGTCTTTCAGTTTACAATTGAAATCTCATCTGAAAACCCTTGTGGGTTCTCAAGTGTTAGAAGCAAGTAAATTCACCTGCATGCTTTGAAGAAAAACTTCCTGTTTAGTGTTCTTATGTTTTCTTCTCTGCTGATATTCTAAAGACAAAATACAGTCTTAATACCTATGTTGCACAAGTTTCCAGAATGTGGGAAGGGGTGTCCAAAATGGCTAGAAACCTCCCCAAATTTCTCTGAAAAATGGTGGGTTGAGAGCACCAAAGATATATATATTATTATTATATTATATTTTTTTTTTTTTTTTTTTAAATATGGGAAAAATGGGAAAAGTTGTAGACAAACAAGGTGGAGATGGAGGTTTTGCACTTGTGTCAGTTTTTAGATTTTATACTCGGGCACTGTACACCATGAGCATTGTACCCATTGCTGATCATTCACTGACCCATTTGGCTCACCGTTGAGCCTCTGTTTCTGGTTGCCCTCAAGTGCTGGGAGAAAACACCTAGAGACAACTCATTTAACTTAATTAAGCAATAATTAAATATTTTCTAAGCCTTAGGAAAAGTTATTAATTAACAACAATTAATTGAAAAAGGTGAGAATGCTCTAGAAATTCACAGAGATTGAGTTTGAGATGATCTTAGCTGTTGATGGATATCTAATCATGGCCGTTGGTTCACCAATGATAGATTATAAGAGCAAGTTGTTGAGTTGGAGAAGGCCACACTGAGGTTGAGTTCCTTGGCAGATTGAGCTATCCAGCTGCAAAGGTCGAGCAGGGAAGAAGAGTTCGAGTCATAAGGGATGCATAGATAGAGAGGAAGCAATAGAAGTGAATTCTGGAAGAATTTCTAGTTTCAGAGAGGCAGCAACAGAGAGACTGAGTTATTCCACTAGAGGCTGTGCAGGCAGCTTCAAAGGGCAATTTGATTTGGCTAAGGAGGAGGTTGATTCTGTTGCCGAAGGGTGTGATAATTTTCCAGAGGGTTGGAGAACCACTTCTAGCAACAACAACAGGAAGGACGTCTGATTTAGAGGACCTTTTGGGCAGTGCGAGTTACAGGCTGTGCAGAGGTATTCCAGGGCTAGTTTCCCTTAATAATTTTGGCCAGATTATTTTTCTAAGGATTGCCAGTTTGACATCCAGATTGTACTCAGAAATTCCACTGCTGCATAATAATAATTATAAAACCCTCATTTGCTACATTGGTTTTTCCACATTGGATTTTTCTGGGGACTTTTGTCAAAAAATAATGGTGTCAATTTTATATTGTATGTTTGCTCTATTTTTGTTACGTAAAAAATTAGTTAGTCTTTAATTTTAGGTTTATTATTTAATTTTAGGATTAATTAGATGAAAGGGCACGATCATAAGATCATGCCCTTTCCCCAAAAGGTGTCCATGGTAGTATATAAGCCAGGAAACCCCATTGTAAACAGCATCATCTGTCAATTCATCTTTTTAATAAAATATATATATATATATTATATATATATATATTTCTGTGTATCAGAAGTTCTTTGTTTCATTTGGTATCAGAGGTTGTTTGGTTCTCCGGCAAGACGCTGCACATAACATATTATTCGCTGCCCAAACCTCTTTCCCTGCGTCGTGTTAAGTGCCACCGCCCGACTCCAGGTGGGCTTGCCGCTTCACGACCCTGTCTGGGCGCTCCAGTCATCTAGCACCCGCTCATCGTGCCTCTGTCCATCCGCTCATCGTGTAGTAGCCACAATACGACAACCTGCTGCTGTCCAGACTTACCGGCTGCGTGTAATAACATCTGCGGTAAGTTGAAGTGTTATTTGCCACAAGTGTTCTATTGAACGGACATGACGGTCAACGAGAGACGATAGACATATAAAATTATATATAACGTAAAATATATATTCAAATATATGTATAACATATATACATAATCATATTATTTAAGCTGGCAGATAAATACACGCCCCCGCAAACCCGTTCAATGTCGACAATGACAATGGCGGATTTCCAAAAAAAATTGGCGGACTCAGAGCATAAGATAAATAACAACTACGATGAGGTCAGTAAAAGATTAGATGAATTCCAGATCAAGCTTGAGAGGCAGGCTGACGATATCAAAAAGCAGGTTGACAATATCAAAAGACTTCAAGATACGACAGATCGAATAGAAATAAAGATGGAAAATAACCGTGTCCAAATAGAAGTAGACATCAGAGAGGTCTTAACAATGCTGAAAATTCTGTGTAAAAAGGTGAATTGTACACTCGAACAACTACTAAAAGAAAATGAAGAGAATCAAGAACACGTTTCATCAGATTCAACAAAGTCAATAGACTCTCATGACAAAGTTGAATCCCCAAAAAAATCAGCGACACCCCACCAATAAGTGAGTAACACAACCCTTACAAACAAGCAACTCTGGGATACCTTTACCAATCAATACCCCTTTTTCGCTCAACCATTAGCAACATACCAGTGAAGGGCAAAAGTCGAGATGCCTAAATTCGATGGAAACAAAAAAAACAATGTTGCATGGATAAATAAAGCAGAAGAATACTTTGAGATATATGACATCAATGACGATGACGAAAAGCTCTGGCATGCATCCATGAAAATGGAAGGAGAAGCATATAATTGGTATATGTGGTGGAAAAAGACAACACACGTCATTAGCTGGAAAAAATTCAAAGATGCATTCTTTAAAAGATTCCAAGGTGTAAAGGAAGAAGAGTTCTTTTCAAAACTCATCAAATTACGACAAAAAGGAAGTATGGACGAATACACTCAAGAATGGGAGACCTTAGTAACACGAGTACCTGGGTTATCAGAATCTCGTCTAATTCAGTCATACGTCTTGGGAGTCGGGACTCAAAACCCATTTACAAGCAAAACATTAGATGCATGACATTACATCAATAGAAGTAGCAAGACGAAAAGCAAAAACAACCGAAAAGAAATTCGAACCAATATTTTGGTCAAAAGCGGAAAAAACATATGCAAGACGAAGGATACCCTAGTATGTGGACTCAAATAATACAAGATATGTTCCACCACATCGTCGTGAAGATGAAAAATCTAATGTGGAAACGCAAAGGATAAAAGAGGGTAAATGCAAGCGCTGTGGTGAGAAGTGGGACCCCAAACATAGGTGTGCTAAAGGAAAAGAACCAAAGAACCTATATAATTGTGAAGCAACCAATGAGTCAAACAGTGAAGATTCTGACATAGAAGAAACAGAAGATGCCCCAGAATTCTCACCAGAATTAGATGACGAAAGTATCCCACAAGTGTCATTATCAGCTATGATAGGTATATCACAACCTCAGACTTTAAAGTTAAAAGGACACATAAAGAAGAACAACATGGTGGTTCTAATCGACTCTGGTAGCACACAATTTTTTAGATGCAACCATGGCAAAGAGACTCAATATCTTTTCATTTCCCTTACCAAACATGAGAGTGATGGTAGCTAACGGTAAGAAGATTGAAAAGGTGGGGAAATGCCATAAGGTTAAATTGCAGATTCAAGACTTCAGTGTAGAGTTTCCGTTTTTCACAGTACCTTTAGGAGGAGTAGATGTAGTCTTAGGTATTCAGTGGTTATGAACTTTAGGTACTTATGCCGCCAACCACCAAGTACAATTTATAAAATTCAAACGGGGAGGTCAGAAGTACAAATTACACGGATTCCAAGCACCAGAAATCCAAGTTGTATCATCATCTCAGATGATGAAGCTGAGTCGAAAAGGAGCACCCACCTATGTTGTACAATGTCACCAGTTAGAAATGTTATCTACAAATATGACCAGAGAAGAGTCACCAGAGATACAAGATCTGATTCGGAAGCATGAAAAAGTATTTGAAGACCTACCTATGAAGATGCTGCTTAATAGGGAAATTGAGCATACAATAGAAGTCAAGGCAGGGTTAGACTTTGTCAACATCAAGCCATACCGATATTTACATCTCCAAAGAACGGAAATTGAGAGATTAATCCAAGACCTTTTAAAGTGTGGGACTTTGATTATCTTGGAATATCTGATCAAGTGGAAGAACTTACCCGAAGAAGACGCTTCTTGGGAGAATGAAGTATTTTGTCAACAACATCTATCATTACATATGCTTTGAGGACAAAGCATTCTTTCGAGAGGAAGGCAATGTTATGTAAAAAATTAGTTAGTCTTTAATTTTAGGTTTTCTTTCGAGAGGAAGGCAATGTTATGTAAAAAATTAGTTAGTCTTTAATTTTAGGATTAATTAGACGAAAGGGCACGATCATAAGATCATGCCCTTTCCCCAAAAGGTGTCCATGGTAGTATATAAGCCAGGAAACCCCATTGTAAACAGCATCATCTGTCAATTCATCTTTTTAATAAAATATTTATATATATATATATTTCTGCGTATCAGAAGTTTTCTGTTTCAATTTTCTCAGTCCCTGTTTTTATTTTCTGCAGTAATTTAATGGTAAAAATTGCAGTTGTGATTTTATTCCTTAATTGTTGTAGCAAGTAAACTGCACATAATTATATTCAGTTAGAAGAATAATTTCCAGTGGCTGCAATAGATTTAAAATTTCGCACATGTCTGGTTGAGCACTTGAATGACAAGCTTTTGGAGATTGGGCACTCTGCCACCATAGTTTTTCCACCATGCGTCTACAACAAATAAGAGAAATGTAAGAACAAAAATTGAAATTTGAAAGTTGAAGCAAAGTATGAAGAGAATGAAATTTGAAACAAACAAAGTATGAGTGATAGCAAGGAGGCAGAGTTTGATTGCAGAGAATGGAAGCAACATACAACAAGAGGAGACAATATACAGCAGGTCGAATTTCCTCTCCCTTGACTGACACGAATCCCAAAAAATTCGTGCTAAGCTTAGGACTCAAATTTTAGTGTTTGCTGGCTGTGCTTCTAGCCTAGAGACAGTGCAGGTGTGTGGGAAATCTGAGTGGGAGACTCAGCGATTTTCAGCAGTATTTAGGGGCTGTTTGAACCCAGATTCCTCTGCTACAGAACTGTCATCAGGGGCTGAGTTTCTGGGTGACTGTCAGCGCTTTTCTAGCGACTGTTCTAGCACATAATTTCAGGCAGAAAATTTCTGCAATATATTTGCTCAATCAGGCACAAATTTCCGGGAAAGGTTTTGCTATATTTGGTTCAGAAATCAAGGTTGTTTCTGCATAGAATTGTGTCCTTCAGCATGAGTTTTGAGGCCCTAGAAGCACAATTTTCGAGACTGTGAGAGGGTAGAAATTTCTGGGTTTTAGTCTGCTGTAACAAGCACAGAAATCAAGGTCTATTGGGTAAATTTTTATGCATAAAAATCAATGCATTTATCAGTCAGAGTTAATGACTGTGAGGAGGCTCATATTTCACTGTAACCCAGCAGAGTCTTCTTCATGCTATAGGGAGATAAATTGACTTTATCTTTGTTGTAAATAATTTGCCTTAAGAGCAATCAAATACTCCTTGAAGACTAGTTTTCCCCTTGTGGGTTTTCCCAGGGTCATTAGACCAAAAATAGTGTCTATTTTTTGAGTGTGTGCTTGTATATTTCTTCATATCAATTGAAAAGTTAGTATAGAGGTAGTTCAAAATGTTTCAAATGAATTTGTCATAAAAGTTTTATATCAGCGAATTTACTTTGGGGCTGTGGGCATTAAACATTCATGTAAAAAACCTTGAAAGTGTGTGGGCTGCCAGCAAACAATATTTTTTACAGATAGATCGATGTACCAAGTGAGGAGAGATAGTCTCCTTTTTACAGAATTCAAATAGGGTCGAATGCGTGCCTTTGAAGAGGCCCAACCAACTTGAATCATATTAGGCCGAATTAAAATAATTTTGGATGTAAATTTAGAAATTCAAATTTCCAATTTCTTTTTCAAGATTATATACCAACCATAGCTACCATACTTTCGAACAAATTTTTCCATTTGAAAGCATCGAGATAGATGACAAACAATATAATGATCCAATTTTAATCACACCTCCCTATTTTGTGAGGTTTCTGGTCCCCAAAAGCTTCTATTGAATGAGGTGAGGACATTTTTCCTCCACCTTCTCTCTGGTGTACCATTTAAATTTGCTTGGAAGTTTTCCTTTTAACTGAATTTGCTAAAGGTCATGTTGTCCCTATCATGTAGTTCTGAGCCTCTTCTGCAAAACTGTAAAGACTGTACAACCATTGTAAAAAAAAAAACAGTAAGGGTTTTTTTTAAATCATTGTGAGCTTGTGATAAAATTTCCTAAAATTTTACAAATTTAACTGACAGAACTGATGAGAGTACCTACCTGTATCCCTGTGGTTGATGATGCCTCAAGCTGCTCCTGCTTCGATTACCAAAAGACTGAAACCACCCAGCCAAATTGAGTATAACCTCGATACTTAGTCCAGTAAGCTGCTCAGTTGAAGTAGACTGTTCCCCTGTGCCCAGAAACCTCAGAACAACCAACCCTCCTTCTGTTGGTAACTCAAGTTTATAAATTTCCACCCCTCTTCAATATCTCTTTCCTTCATTCTTTCTTCTTCTTCCGATGCCCCCAAAACTATTCTCTCTTGCCTTATAAGCTGTTTCTTGGCAGTGGCGCCCTTCCACCAGCAACCCACTGCTTCTCCTCATCGTGACACCCTTCCCATGTCATGTAATATATATATTTCTTTTTAAAATGTATATTGACTGTATTATGAATTTTGGTTTAATATTCTTTTTTGTTTGTTCGTTTTTAATACAAAGGTCCTAGGTTTATACTAGGTACCTTATCTTTAATTTATTTATTATTTTTTAATCATTTTATTAATTTATAATATTCTAAGATATATATAATATATAACCATCTTTTAAGATTAGCTTAATTTTTAACATCTATCTTTTATAATTATTTTTATGTTATACATTTTAAATTTATATCCTTAGTATTTGCCCATTAATCAAGATGCATTAAGCAATATGGGTGTTGATGGGTGAATATAACTTCTATTTGAAGAAGTGTCATGATATTTAATACTTATAGTTAATTTAGTATATAAATACTAGTGCGGTGCATGCGACACATGCATATGTAGCTATCATATGCATGCATCGTATGCATGCTATTATTCTTGTGTTCTCAATATTATAGATAGATCGTTACAAAAACTATATCTTCTGTCAACTCTGCCTGAGCATCTGGTGCCAAATCCTCCACAAAAGGTAGGACCTGTTCCGCTTCCCGATCTAGCATGGAAGGCTCATAGAGTTTCAGATTCTCTATATTCACAATTGAGTAAATGCACATATATGGTGGTAAGCTGAGTCGATAGGCATTATCACCCACCTTTTCCAGTATCTTGAAGAGACATGCCTCAGAGCCTTGATTTTCTTGCTAGGTCCCTATAGCCTTTCCTTGTTCAACTGTAGCCATACTCTGTCTCCCAGCTTGAATGATTTTTCTGTTCTATGCTCATCATGCCTGGCTTTATATTTCTCGTGACTTTTGCAGTGTCTTGTGTACCTGTATATGGATTAGCCTGATCTTCTCTATAAAATTTTTAGCCCTCATGGCGTATCCTATAAGATCTTTCCTCACTCCTCCTTGCTACCCATATGCAATGTCCAAAGGTGAAGGCGGCAAATATCCAAAACAAGTTTCAGATGGGGACTTTCCTGTAGAAGTGTGGATTGCTTGGTTGTAAGAATGTTGTATATATACTAGATTTTTTTCCCTGGTCTTTCGATGCTTCTAGTTGTATTCCTCAGAAGTTGCACCAAAGTCCCGTTGACTACTATTTTCCCATCTGTCTATGGATGGAATGTTTCTTCAACTTTGTGTCCATCTTCTGCCACAATGTGGTCCAAAATGCACTAAGAAATCTTATGTCCTTATTTGAAATGACGCTCCTTGGTATCCCAAAGTGCATCTAGACTTGTCTAAAGAATAAGTTTGCTGCTTCTTTCCCACTGATGGTCTTTTTATAGAACATCAAAACGCACATCTTGCTGAACCTGTAAATTACCACAAACAGGTAGTCATGTCCCTTCCTGGTTGTTGGTAAACCTTCCACAAAGTCCATGGAAATGCTTTCCCAAGGACGAGTGGGTATAGGTAAGGGATGATATAGACCTTGTTTCTTGTTGCTGGGCTTGTTGGTACAACAAAGCATGCATCCTCTTATGAACTTAGCAGGAGCTCATGAATCTTGGGCCAATACACATACCTCTGCAAGTTGGCCACCATTTTTTGAAATTTGGGAAGCTATGGGACGAATTTCCCATAGAAACCCAACCACCCCAATAAAATCCCCGAAGGAGAATTCAAATTGTATAAAAGAAATTATTATTACATGGACAAGCAATTATTAAAGAGGAATATATCTAATATTATTATGATTGAAATTCAAATTTAAAATTTGGGTTTCCCTCCAAGAATTCAAGTCAGATTTCGATTTGGTTGAGTCAGCCTGCCCCAAATGACGTGACCCTTCATAGATGGAAACTACTATATATATACTCATCAATCCTCCATCTAACATATGACATTCGGTCTTTTGTAGCTCACACTTATCTTCTGTGGCAGGCTTGCATGTGTTTAACTTCGTGTTATCAGGATCGGATCGAATCGGTTTGGACCAGCCAGTTCAACTGTTTTCAGGCCTAAACCGGTTCAGACCGGTGCAACAGGCCGGAAATGGCCAGTTCGGTACGGAACTGGCTAATTTTGTTACGAAACTGGTTGGTTCAGTACCAAACCGACCATTTTTGCCAAAACAGTACTGATCCGTCCAGTTCGGTATAGCCACCTAACAACTCATGCATGGGGCTCATTCAAGGGATTTTGTTATTATTTTTTGATTTTTTTAATATTTTTCTTAGTTGGGGCTTCGGGGTGTGAACAAAATTGGAGTGTTTTTGAGCGAATACACACCAAGAAGAGGAATCGTTTGGAAAAAAACAGTTAAATGACATGGTTTGTGTTCAGTTCCACCTCAAGTTGATGCAAAACCAGTTGCTAAACAAGACACCTGAATCAAGCAACATAACTTTGGATTATTTTGATCAATCATCAGAGTGGGTTGTGGAGACCCAAGAACCAACATTTGACAATGAAGATCTTTCTTGGATGGACTTGGACCCACTTCCAGCTCCACCTTCAGGGCTAGGGGGACCCACTTCCAGCTCCACCTTCAGGGCTAGGGGAATCAAGTCAAAATCCCATTATAGATCCTCAGTCTGCTACTGCTAATTCTGAGGATGAAGATGAGGGGGAGTTTGAGGATGTTGATTCTGATTAGTAATTTAGTACTAATAATATTGTGGTTTGATGTATCAAAGGCCATTTAGAGTCTGTATCTTGATGTATTTTGCTTCAAACATGTATTGCACTAAGTGTTATTTTGGTATTATCATATTATGCACTCTTATTTGCTATATAAATGAGAACTTTTTCATATTTGTGTGTAAATGGTTTGAATTTATATGGATGCACACGAATATATATATGTTTTTCTTTAAAAGTTGAATATTTATGTATTTTTGCTTAACCAGGCTTTTGGTCCAGTTTTTTTATAGTGGTTCGCAGTTAGGTTTTTGAGCTCACATATATTACAGTATAGCACCACTTGATTACATACACCAGTGGCTTGTATTCAATGCTGTGGTATCTGAAAGTGCACCCAGACCTGTCCAAAGAACAAGTTTGTTGCTTCTTGCCCACTGATGGTCTTTTTACAGAGCATCAAAATGCACATCTTGCTAAACCTGTCAACTACGACGAATAGGTAGTGATGTCCCTTCCTGGTTGTTGGTAAACCTTCCACAAAGTCCATGGAAATGCTTTTCCAAGGATGAGTGGGTATAGGTAAGGGATGATATAGATCTTGTTTCTTGTTGCTGGGCTTGCTGGTACAACAAAGCATGCATCCTCTTATGAACTTGGCAGGTGCTTATGCATCTTGGGCCAATACACATACCTCCCCAAGTTGGCCACCATCTGTTTAAATCAACTATGGGACGAATTTCCCATAGAAACCCAACTACCCCAACAGAAGCCCCAAAGGAGAATTCAATTTGTACAAAGGAAATTATTGTTATTGCATGGACAAGAAATTATTAAAGAGGAATATATCTAATATTATTTTAAGTGAAATTTGAATTTAAAAATTGGGTTTCCCTCCAAGAATTCAAGTTGGCTTCCTATTTGGTTTAGTCATCTTGCCCCAAAGGACGTGACTCTTCATAGATGGAAACTACTATATATATACCCATCAATCCTCTATCCAGCATATGACATTCGGTCTTCTGTAGCTTGCACTTATCTTCTGTGGCAGACTTGCATGTGTTTAACTCAGTGTTATTAGGACTAGGTTATACCGGTTTGGACCAGCCAGTCCGATCGCTTTCAGGCCTAAACTGGTCTGAACTAGTGCAACAGGTTTTGTTACGGAATTGGCTGGTTCAATACTGAACTAACTACTTTTGCTGAACCGGTACCAAACCTGTCGGTTCAGTGCAACCACCTAACAACTCATGCATGGGGCCCATTCAAGCAATTTTTTTATTATTTTTTTAGTATTTTTCTTGGTTGGGGCTTTGAGGTGAGAACAAAATTGGAGTGTTTTGAGCAAATACACACCAAGAAGAGGAACCGTTCAGAGTGAAAACGGTTAAATGACATGCTTTATCTTCAGTTCAACCTCAAGTTGAGGCAAAACCAGTTGCTAAACAAGACACCTGAATCAAGCAACATAACTTTGGATGATTTTGATCCATCATTAGAGTGGGCTGTGGAGACCCAGGAACCAACATTTGACAATGAAGATCTTTCTTGGATGGACTTGGACCCACTTCCAGCTCCACCTTTAGGGCCAAGGGAATCAAGTCAAAATCCCACTATAGATCCTCAGTCTGCTACTGCTAATTCTGAGGATGAAGATGAGGGGGAGGCTGAGGATGTTGATTCGGCTTAGTAATCTAGTACTAATAGTATTGTAGTTTGATGTATCAAGGGCCATTTAGAGTCTGTATCTTGATGTATTTTGTTTCAGACATGTATTACAGTAAGTGTTATTTTGGTATTATCATATTATGCACTCTTATTTGCTATATAAATGAGAACTTTTTCATATTTGTGTATAAATGGTTTGAATTTACATGGATGCACATGAATATATATTTTCCTTTAAAATTTGAATATTTTATATATTTTTGCTCAACCAGTTTTTGGTCCAGTTTTCTTACCGGTTTCTGTTCGGTTCTGATTGGTTCTAGGTCCGAAGGGTCTATTGGTTCGATGATTGGTCTAGTTATGATAACTATGGAGAGGACAACATTTCTTTCCACAACGTCCTCCTTGTGAGAGGACAAACCCAAACGAGTGGAGAGAGAGATCATGAGTGATGTGCTCCTCAAATGACTTGAGGTCTCCTCTATTTAAATGCAATGTTGAGGTTGAGCTGGGGGTAATTTGCTTGCTGGCTGACCTTGACAAATTGTTAATAATACAAATAAATTCATATATCCATAAATACATGTCGGAATCAGATGAGCTTTAGATCAATCCTACACCTCTCGGAGAGAGGAACCCAAGAAAAATATTAGCTGTCATAAATAAGGTGACCCACTTGGAGTTTGGCCCTAGTTGCCAATTTTAATAGAACATCTGAACTTCAATAGGTTCTCTATTTCTTCTCGATCTCTTGATCCCCCTTCTGATTTGTCCTTTGCATTAGAACTACTATCTTCTCTGAATATCCCAAGCCTATTGCTCAGGGCGGCCATGAGGAGATTTTATTATGATTTATATCTGCGACTTGTTGTTCCAATTGCGAAAGCCTCTCCTTTGCAGGATCACGAGGGTTATTCACATATTTGTTAGCCATGATTACGATTTTACGACTTTTGGCCCAACCAATCTAGACCCCCTACAAATCTCCACAATATACCCAAAGAAAACTGCTTTGATACCAATATGATCCGTAAACTACCATGGCTATTCCACTGGATAGTTTGTCACAACAAATCTGATAAAAATATACTTAAAAATCCAAGATGTACACAATTACAATTTTTTCTTTCTTTAGATTTATAGATATGTAGATCACTGTTAATAACGTATGCACGCGAATTAAAATTACGCAAAAAATAGAGAATAACGAAATAAAAGCTCTCACACACATTTGACACAAGATATGACTTAGGAAACTCTTTTGAGAGAAAAACCCAACTAGAAGGTGAGGGTGCTTTGCTTTCTTTCTCTTAATGGAAATATGGCTGCGAGTACAAATAAGTAAGGTCTATGGCCCGTGCATTGTTAAAGTGCACGAATCCTCCATGTGTGCTCTACCTCCTATCCCTCTTGGCTATTTTTGCTCATCTATGGAACAAATGTCCTTGAAAGAATGGAAGCCTTTTTCCTCCTAGTGGCCTGGTTATAACACAACTCGATAGCCTACTAGTGGTTAGGTTTGACTACCTCAACTCTTAACCAGAGTTACAATATAGAAGCTTCTAGAGTCTTCTACATCATAATCATGTGGCTAGCCCCTTTTTGATAAAGAATAAGGGCTGACGTGGCATCCTCTTGAATTATGGTGATGAAAACATGAAGGTCATTTTCTAAGTGGCAATTTTCGCATACAGACTCCGATTTACGCGATTTTTGTGCTGTTGGAAAGGTTTGTGTGTAGAATAGCAAAAAAATATGCTGCGCTAAAGTGACAGTTTTACCCCCAACAAATATCGTTTCATGCCTCAAAACACTCTAAGAAGGTTTCAGACTCCAATTAGCCAAATTGGGTCCCATTGGTAAAAATGGTCCTGTGAGTTGATTCCTCCACTTTTTCCACTCTAAAAGCACAGAGATGGATGACACACAATATAATGATCTAATCCAGATCACATGCCTGGAAACTATCTTGCTTGAGAGAGTGCGAATTGATGCCTTAAGGAGGAGGTCGAACTGTCTCTATATAATGGTCTGCTTGGGTCGAATGGGTGTGACTATGCTTGGGCTGACTTGACTTAGAGGGAGGCTGACTTGACAAAATTGGAGCCAAAAATTTCAATTTTGAAAATTCAAATTTTCTTTTTTTGAAAAGTCCAAATGGGACTTGACTCAAAATTTATTTTTCTTTTGACTCTAGCATTTAAAATATGCTTTACAATAATCAATATAAAACATCAAGGGCCAAATGTACATTATGAAGACTGATCATAGGTACAAAATTCAACACTGGCTTCAAGGTGGCAACAAGGGAATGGACAAACCAACAAAGTGAGGAATAAGAGAAGTGGAGGAGCGACCATAAAATTAACCTAGAGAGTCATATTTGTTAGAGAGAAATAGGGACACCAGAAAGCTTGCATGCTTCCATGATGGTTGTTTCCAATTCTAAGCATCAGTTCCATTGGTTTGGTGGCCATTATGTAGAGGACAAGACATTGTCGGAGATTGAAGATCATCACAAGCACGAACTTTCTCATTAAAACTTGTTGTGTAGTTTGCATGGTGGAGGTGTGGCATTATGGGTGGAGTACCAATTGGTTCTCCCATGCTCATATATGCATCTCCATCAAACCCCTGATCCCTGGGGACAATCAAAATGGTTATTAACCCCAGTCATTGTGATTTCTCTTTGACTTTTTTATGCAATGGCAATTTTGATATTTATCACATTAATTTATACATAAAATTTTTATTTTTGAATGATTTCTATTTCTCATTTTGTTATGGTTACCTATGTGTTTGGGGTCTAGTTATTCCAAGTAATTTTCCTATGGTGGCTTCACCTTGTTAGATGCTTCTATATTGTTGTATCATCCAAATGTTGGTACTGTTATCCCTCAAACTAGTAGGGGTCCTATGAGGGGATCCTATAGAGCAACTACTAGGTCAAGGGGCAATAATGGAGCGATATCCCACTGTCACCTCAACTAAAACTCCATTCTCTTTATGGAATTTCACTGATGGGAGGAGTTCCGGTATGAGAGGAATCACAAGAATAGATGGATCAATGATAAGACATGGAGTGATTCCAAAAGCCTATTCATAAAAGAGACTCAATTGAATAACTTGCTTGAGAGGTAAGGTGATAGGCTCTCTAGGAAGGGCTAAGAGGATACTTGAGCCTAGGTTTAGAGGATATGCATTGACAAGGGGCTTCCTGGACTTAAGGATCCTTATGGAGACAAGGATTCTATGTAATCCTTGTGGAATTTGAATTGTAGAGTTGCGGGACCACAAAGAACCCAAGTGGACCTAGACTAGGTCAAGGGTATGGAGTTGATCAATCACAAAGGGGCTTGACCTAATTAGGGAAGAGAAAAGAATCAAAGGACTAATTTTCTTTTGAAATTTGAATGCAATGATCCAAATGAGGAGAGAAATGGTCCTCAAGCTAGGGCTTGTGATATCTCAAGATTCCACTGTCGGATTTGCTTCAAATTCAAAGTACTCCTTGAGCAAACTCCAACACAGTAGTGGACCAATTTTCAAGGTGTTTGGAGGGCTACAAAAGATTTTACTTGATGCCTAGGTGACCTTCCAGGGTTAGGCCTAGAATTGGGAGAGGTGAAGAAAAGAAAGATGAATTTGACCACCAAGAGGATGCGAGGATCAATGCCTTGCTTAGAGGGCTTAATGGAGTCAAGATACACTTAGATTGAGAAATTTTGAGAGCTAAAGAGCCCTAATTAACCATTGCTAGCCTATTCAAGGCAACAACTAGGTAATTAGAGATTTACACCTCAAGTTTGTCAAAGAGAAGTTTCAAGGCTTAAAACCTATTAGGTTCCTCTAGGAACATTCGCCCTCTCTCTTCAAGTACAAAGAATGCATTAGATTAATTATTCAAGGTTCCCAGAAGAATTTCGCATTTACTTTAACCCATACAAGAATAATGATAACCATAACATGCAATAAACCAATAAAATAACGAGAATAACATCAAAATTTGACTTACATGAGAGAGAGAGAGTATATCCATTCATCAAATTCGCATTAGAAAGAAGCTCCGAAGACAATAGCGAAAATCCAAACATCATAGTGCATTAAGAAAGCTCCAAAAAGTTTACCTAACAAAAAGTGCAAAAATCTCTCAAGAGATACTAATCCAATCCAAGTGATGATGATGAAAATGATTCACCTCACTTCTATTTATACAATCACTAATGAGTTCTAATTTGGCCTAATTGAGCCCCAAATAATAGAATAATATGCAATAATAACATCCCTTGGTGACAAGCCCACCAAGATAGCTCAATAACATAATAATAAGCCTCTCAAGAGGGTAGAACAATCAATAAAGTGAGTCATTGGGCGTTTGAGGAGGCCTAATGAAGTGCTAAGTGTGCCATGATGTGAGAATGGACCTCAAACATAGTGGACAAGGGGTTGGCCCCTTGTTTTCAATGCAAATCTGTGTGGTGCCCCCAAGTGGGTGCAAGGGGCACAAGGACATCCTCATGGGTCTCCAAATGGATCGAAAATGCTTGTGAACCATCTGTAAGGGCTAGGATGATGTCATAAGCCCTCATCTGGACCTCAGATCATCTGCCAAGTGTATGGTGCAAGTGTGGAGCCGACCAGGCATGGTGAACTAGGTGCATCATCCTCATCCAAAAAGGTGGAACACGAGCAATCAATGAGTGGTGCTAGGGATCCATGAAGTACTCTCTGCTATGGTGGAGGCCCATGGCTCTCAACGTTCACCCTACAAGTGTCAATGTGGCCCTATGGAGGGCTAGGACCCCGTATAGGGAGACCAAGCCCCAAATGGAGACCCACCAACGACCCTGCATAAGATCCAATGTCTTCCCTTGCCTTCCAATACAACAAATCATTAGAATAATCAAGTAAAAAAGATTACAAGTCATGGAATTAATGGGGCACTTAGTGGTGGCATGCCCTTCCATAGTGGGCTTTGGCATGTACAAGTGTCTCCAAGCTCAATAGGGGGTTAATCAAGGGCCCTATTAGGTGGTTTCAACCTCTAAAGGGGGTGAGATGTCCATGGTACATCCCTCAAATGGTAGGTGGCAAATGATATAGTAATGGAGTAGAATGGGGATAAGGGGAATCATCTAGACCACATGTCATAGTACATGGGTAGCTATAATAAGAGAAGTCCACACTTGGGTATATGAGTGTAGGAGGGAGCAAATTGTGGTACATGAGTTATTCCGACCTTTGCTTTTCCACCCTTCTTCATATGCCTTTTGCCTTTGATTGATTTTTCTTCATAACTGCTTGGGCCTCCAGGGGATGAGAGCTTGTCGTGTAATATATAGCAATGGATACCCCCTTAAGGTGGGGCAATTCATCGCCCACCAAGGGTTGGGAAAATCATGGATTCCTTAATGATGGAGAGGGCTCATCTAGGGCCCATAGGAACCAGGGTGATGGCCATGGATAAGGGGTAAAGCTCATATTTGGCTTTTGACGACATGCTAAATTTGCATGTCTCGACAATCTTTTGCATTTTTTGGTACATTTCCTATTGAGAGTGGCCAAATTATGCTTTTTCTTTTCTTTTTAGCCGCATCAACCTCCGGGGCATCGTTCCAATTTTGACCCAAGGTGTGGGCAAGGGTTAGGGGAGGCTAAATCTATTGGGACCCAACAGACATATGTGGATCAGGATGGGAAAAGAGATGGATGGGGCTAAAATGAGTGGAAGGGGGGGATGTATATGGTGTCGGGAAGCGAGGCCATGCAACCAAAATCGAGATTTCCCATGTAGTGCGAATCCTAAAGCTAATGGCTAGTAAAGGAGATCCCACGGGACTAGGGTACACGGTTAACCATGAAATTGGGCAGTGGAGACAAGAGTACAAACCTAGTCCACTCTATCCGCCTAATCCCCCCACCATCCATGCCCAAAAATGCCCATGACAAGGAAAATTACTCAACTATACTGTATTACGAAATTTATGATTGCGAACAAAAGTATCTTCCCTAGACCTAGTGGACTAGTCTAGAACAACAAAAGCAAAGAATATAGAGTTTTCCTTAGAGAAATTGAAGAATGGGAAAGAGGCCTTCTTGGAATCCGTCGCAAGATTTACTTTCCTTCTAGCTTGTAAGCTTTGATCGTAGCTCCAAGTGCTATAATTAGAACCTGCACATATAACCAGAACAAGCCAAGGATCCATAACAACTACGTAGCAAAATTCAATTACTCTATTCAATGAATCAACGAGGCATTGAAATACATGAATGTAAATGTAACACAACACATATGGGAAAACATGATACTCTTTGTATTAATAGAAACAGAAGAGAGTTTACAACCAAGAATAGTAGTTGATCTTTTAGAGATCTCCCCAAGTTGACTTGTTCTTCCTTGTCACAAAGCACACCTCAATGTCACCATAATGCATGAAGATGACGAGTCTCTTAGATTCAAGGCAACAACATGAGGGCATGATTAGTGTCCAAAAGCCAACCCTGATGTTATGGATGGCAGTAAATTTATAGGAGAGGGATGGCAGTTTAGGATTTACCATAATGAACTTGAGATCCACTTATGATAGGAGGATGAGCTCAAGGGATAAGAGGTGAAGTCTCCAAGGTAGGATCAGACATAACTCAAGCTTCTTATCCAAGGTAAATGGTTAAAACAACGCTTGGAAGCTTAGGAGATCTTTTAAATTTTCCTAAATTTCTAGAGTTAGCACACCCCCAACAAGGAGCAACTAGTGCTGATTAGTGTTAGTGTAGAAAGGAGCAACCAACGCTGAATGCAGGTCTCTAAAGGGGCAGGGTGCACTGGGGCTTAAAAGCATTGATTTTTAGTAGTTAGAGCCAGAAACTTAGACATTTGGAAAGGTCACGCTTAGGGCTTTGTGTAGGGATGATGACAACATGTTCACGGATGTGGATCGATTCGATTTGCAGGCTTATTGCCCAGATGCAACAAAATGGCCTATAACAGATTGCCCCCTAAAGCGCAAAGTCATAAACAATAGCTGATGATTGAAGTGCTTTACCTTGTGACAAGTATGGATGAAGAACAACTAGTTGGGATCATCATCTGTTACAATACATTTTCATCATGATATCTTTGCTGAGGGTGGCATACCCATGCTCAACACATAAGCTAACATTACATGAACAATGATCAAGAAGTCTCGTCCACTGTTGACAGAGAGTGGACTCATGCTTAGATGATTGTCTGTATGATCATAACCATCATACTTTTATAATCTTGTATTAATCCCGGAAGCGCGGCTCGGCTGGATGGAACTAGAGCTGGGGTCTTCAATCTTGTTCACTCGATCGTCTAATGTACAAGTCTAACCATGCAAATAAATGAGTTGGAGTCGAACATGGTAGACACCATCTGATTACCGGCCAATGGTATAAGCTGTTAACAGACACGAGAGAAATCACTGATGGTGTTAATGGCTCTCAAGGTACAATGGTACAATTCGTATAGTGTGAATGAATGAGTTGAATTCAAACACCACACAGAAACTTTCAGTCGAAGGCCAATGATGAAAACTTGTCATCGAGAGCGAGGAAACTTTCCATTGATATATGCAAGCCCCAAGGTACTAGAGGGAGTTTCTAAGTCAGCTTCTCGGATAATGAGCTAATGTTGACAAGAACCGACTCGTCGCAGGAGGGCCTTGATGTATCCCCCATCAACAACACGAAACGGGTATCATGATTTGGGATAGAATGATATTGATGTGGAACTGGTTCAGGAACGACAAACATGGAATGAATATTTAGGAGTATCGTAGTAGATAACAATTGAATGACTTCTCTTGAACATATCGGCGACACTGAATGGAGTTGGCAGCATTGACCCAAAACCAAATGTGGAGGTTTCAATATGGCATGATGAACCAAAAAGACAAGTAGATTTCCCAACCCAACAGTGATGAAGATGAAGTGAGGGAGTGTCATATTCAAGAGCGACTCGCTACTATTAATAGGTTAAGTATCCTATTTTTGCAATTTTCCCAACCATTTCTAATCAGTACCTCTTTATTTTTTAACAAGCTTGAGGAAGATAACATATGCTTGATTTGTAAGTTCATCCTTCGGATGAATCCCTTTGAGTATGTTGAACGAACCCTAAGGAGTGGTTCAGTCTCATCATGTTCGATGAGTCCATTGCCGTTTGATGCTTTTTACGAGTCCAACGAAGGTGTAACTTGTCTCCTTTTTCATGTTTAGAGAGATTGAAAAAGAGGCGAAAAAGAAAACTCCAAAGTTTCCTTTTCGTAAAGTTGTCTCTTGAGTTTGAAAAGGCAGAAAACGGTACTAAGGAGAATCTATTAGCCATGTTCGACTAAGGTATTCCTTTTTCGTAGTTAGTCTATTTCAGTTTGGAAAAGGGTTAAACTTATACTGAGTATACGTCTTTTCATTTACTTTAACGAGTTTGAAAGGACAAGTGCTCGACAATCTTTTCATATTTTGGGAGTCTGAAAAGCACTGAAAGAGAACTCCACGGGGTTCCTTTTTTGTAAGTTTATAGAGCTTGAAAAAGCGATAAAAGTATGCTCTTTGGTCAAGATGATCTGTTTCGATTTAGACATCATCAAATCCATTAAACAACTCTTACACTGCTTAGAGCATCATCAAAAGATTAAAAATATCTGATACATGGTAAAATTAAGTCATATATAGGTCAAAATAATAAAATATTAATAAAATAATCATGCAAATGACCATAAATAGGCAAAAAAAAATTCATTTTTTATCATTTTACATTTTAACTCTGGGTGAGTGGGCTCTGAGTGCTTTTTGCCCCCGATCTTTTGCAATTGATTACGGCGAATTTGGTGGATCATTTCGAGTGTTGTTACTTCCAGGTAGGAGATCTCACCGTGATCTTTCTTTTTACTGTTCTGATTTTACATTTCATGCATATTTTTCAGTTTTAGATGACATAGCGCTTTAATTTTTCACCCTAGTTCCAACGCACCCCAACAGTGTTGAAAGGTGCACCGGACAAGCAAAAGTTGTATTGTGGAGGGTGTTGCAATGCACTGCCCCCCTTTAGTAGGGTGCGTTGGGTGCATTTCATTTTTTTTGCTTGTTTCACTCAAAATTCTCCTAGTTTTTTGCATCAGATTCACTTTAATGATTATTCTTTTTGTGTTTTAGGTTTCCATCGGAAGAAAATGTGGCCCTGATGTGGTGAGAAAGGGAACACGAAGAACAAGATATGAATGCTGCTAATGATCCAACCAACATCCAGGTGTTAAGACACTGTGGGCTTTTGAAATTTTTTGGCTTCCTGGGATGAGGCAATAGATGGAGTTATTAGAGTATCTTGTTTGAGCATGGGATGTTCAGGCATAGGCTTTTAGGCTTGGGGAACATACGCTCAGTATACAAGTGGAAGACATCTATTTCTTGAGAGGTTTATCTAGGTGAGGTGCCCATGTCTCATTATCTGGTTCGAGAAGGGGTGGAGAGACCGTCAAGGATTATATCAGTACACACTGTACACCTTTATCCCAACCAACCAAAGATGGGAAAATTGAGATAAAGGATGTGGTCCGTTTGCATTTGAGGATAATCTTGTTTATCATTGCTACATTGGCCGACAATGCTATCCTGCATTTGGCTAACAGGGCCCAAATGCAATATGCTTTAGAATGCGTAGAGCCGACAGTGTTCAACTGGAGCGAGGGAGTATTAGCAAACATGAAAGAACAACTCACCAAGGCGAAGGGTGGACGATTGAAGAACTTTGGGTATGGTACGATTTTGATTTCATTTGCCTATCTCGCTTGAGCTCCCAGATCTGAGAGTCCCATAGATGAGGAGATGGGTGGATCTCATGTCCAGACATGCGAGTCCATCTTCTATGAGCTTCACACCAACCTTCTTCCAATGGTTGCGCATGCAACTTATTATGATTGAAGACTATCTATATGCAGGAATGGATTTTCACGAAGACTTAGAGCTCGTGCTTCCTAATGGCAAGCGATGGGGTGCTGTAGGTAAAACAAAAACATTTTGATCATTTTTTGAGTTTTAATTTTTACAATTTTTTGTTTGTTTGTATTTTCTATGTATCCGAGACTAACTATCGATTTTTACATGTAGACTTTGGACTTGTTCAACTTGTGGGTTCATCTTATCTTCAACCTGCTGGGGACCCACAATAGGCACTAGTTGGAGTATAGATTGTTTTAGGGGGACGAGAGGTATTGTAACATCTTAATGTGGTCGAGACTCTTGCAGAGATCGAGCGACACATGGAGGGATTGACGCAGGGCATATTTGAGACTAGGGTCGATTAGATTCCTATGAGACTGCAACGCCATACTATTGGCATGCCTGGCCGTATCAGTCGACTATTGTGCATGATGGCTCGCGCAATTCCCTGCTATCATGAGCATCATCAGGATGAGTCTACTAGGAGGCTATATAGCCATATTTTAACTACATGTATATTTTTTTGATATGACAGGCCATGTGGCCATATGTGTCTCGGGCACAAGTTTTTGTAAAACCAAACTTTTATATATATATATTAGACAACAATCTACCTATCATTATTTTTTATGCATTCTATTATCTCATTCAATGTATGTGATGTGAATTGATTTTAATTTACATATGTCGCAAATGGCTGTCTAAAACATGATTAGCTAATGCATCTGTCAATGTGTTTATCAGTGTTTTTTATGCATTCTATTATCTCATTCAATGTATGTGATGTGAACTGATTTTAATTTACATGTCACAAATGCCTGCCTAAAACATGATTAGCTAATGCATCTGTCAATGTGTTTAGACATTCTAAAAATGTGTTGATATTAGATATAATCATTATGCCTTTGCAGAAGGCGAACCCTCAAGAACATACGAAGCATAGTTGGACTTCTAACTGAATAGACATTAGTCAACTGTAGTACTACAAGTTGTGAGTCAAGTCTGATAACGATACGATAGATACCATGAGAAATAACATCAGATAATAGCTCGATTACTACGCTATACTCAGCGATATTATTTGTGGAGCGTCCGATACAAATCCCTTGTAAACTCACTAACTCGCCACTTGGGGCATATATAGCCCATGCTGCAGAGGAAAGGTTCTGAGTACTACGACTAGCGCCATCGGCATAACCAATATATGGTTGAATGGATGCTGACATCTACAAACCAAATGTGAACAACATTAAGAGAAACCATAAGAAGCTTCGAAAGGAACACATCGCAAGCATACTCAACACACCTATATACAACATGTACACAATGAACTACACAAAAATAACTTAAGCATAGTATTTTTTAAGGTATAGTCCATTTCTAGGCTGTGACAATGGAACTCCATCGAAATCAACAAGCTCATAGGCCCCTTTAGCAAGAACACGTTTAATAATCTATGGGCCTAGCCACATTGGCTCGAACTTCCCCGATCCTAACTTATCAGACTCTTGATTATACAACAAGACAAGGACACCTTCCAAGAAGACATGAGGCTTGACATTCTTGTCATTTTGCACCTTGACACGTTTCTTATGGGCCTCATTAGCCATCGCGACATCATGCCTGGTTTCATCTAAGTGCGTTAGATGTAAGAGACACTCTTCTTCTACCAAAGTGGCAAGGAGGAGCTCGACAACAAGTTTCAGAGACGAAATTTCACACTCAATAGGAAGGATTGCTTCCAGACTGTATACGAATTGGAATGGTGTGAACCCATTAGCAGTCCGAACAGAGGTTTGATATGCCCACAAGGCTGCATAAAGGATAAGATGCCAATCTGATTTGTGGATCCCTATCATGCGCTGAAGAGTCCCAACTTGGAAGTCAGTTTAAACTTTAGACATCATGTGGTTACGAAAATGTTTCCCATGGTTTGTAACTATAGCCTGTGGTATGCCAAACCTTGCAATGACACGATTGAAAAGGAAAAGAGCAACTGTTTTGCCAATGTTATTGTATGTAGGCATCGTCTCGACCCACTTGGTAAAGTAATCTACCGCCATAATGATGTAGCCATGGCCCTCGACTAAGTGAGGGTTACATGTCTTAAAGTCAATGCCCCATTTCGCAAAAGGTCTAACGACGATAACATGGTGCAAAGGAGCGGATGGAGCACAGATTTCATGATCATATATCTGGTAGGCATGACACTTTTAGACTGTGAGGACGCAGTCGCGAAACATAGTAGGCCAAAAGTAGCTAGCATGCAAAATCTTCTGTGCGGTGGCATAACCAGACATATGTCCACCACATGCCCCAGCATGGCATTCATCCAGGGCTTTCTTAGCCTCCTCATGGGTGAGGCACCTTTGAAAAATTGTATCGATACCACGACGATAAAGGGTGTCACCAATTATAATATAATTTTTAACTTGATATCGGATACGTCGTTGGTTAGAGCGAGAAGTATCGGACTAGAAAGTCTGGGTTTGGAGATATAGGATAATGTCTCCATACCACGAGTCAAATGACGTGATCAAGAACAATGACTTGTCTGGAATAGAATTGTCAGACGTTATTTCAGTGTCGATAGTGGGAAGGTCACAGATTAGCTCAACAAAGACTAAGGATTTCTTTGACTTGGATTTGATAAACTCCAAATTGAACTCCTGGAGGATGACAATCCATTTGAAGTACCTGCCCCCCCAGCAATTGATGTGACAAGATTTATGTCAAGGGGTTGTAGTAAAAAACAACCATAGTCTTGCGAAGTAGGATATAGTGACGAAACCTTTGGACAACCTGGACAGTTGCCAAAGCTAACTTTTCAACATGAGTATATTTGATCTCGGTGTCATTTAAGTTCCGACTCAAATAATAAATAGGATGTCCAGTCCCTACATCGTCCTCTTGGACAAATACCATAGCGAGGATAGTAATTGCAGTTGTGAGGTACAAGAAGTAATCATGTTTGTAATCTAGGGGATATAACAAGGATGCCCGAATCAGAACATCTTTCAAGGCATCAAACGCCTTTTAGGCAGTGTCATCCTAATAGAAGGGAACCCCTTTCTTTAACAATCGAGTAAATCCTTGGGTCAATTCGGCGTAGTTGGGAACGAATCTCTGTAGAAAGTTAGCCTTCACTTGGAGTCGTTGAAGCTGAAGAAGAGAGGAAGGAGTAGGCAGATCTAGGATCGCCTAGAATTTCAATGGGTCAATAAGAATTCCTTGCTTTGACACAACGAAGCTGAGAAGTCGATCGGAAATAACACAAAACACACACTTGTGTGGTTTGAGCATAATGTTATAGTGTCGACAACGTAAAAATATAGTCCTAAGATGCATAAGATGATCGACACAATGTTTCGAGTGAGCAGGTAGGTCGTCGAAATATGGTTGTACAATGTGTTTAATGTCATGGAAGGCATAATTCATTGCCCTCTGAAACATAGCCCCAACAATTTTCAGTCCAAGAGGGAGCTTTCGATATGCAAATCTGCCCCATGGACAAATAAATGCAATTTTATATTGGTCTGCTAGGAGAATGTTGATCTGATTGTAGCGGGAGAAGCCATCCTTAAAAAAAATATTTCACAGCCAACACAATTGTCAACAATCTGGTTAATTAATAGGCTAGGGTAATTGTCCTTAGGACAAGCATGATTAATGTCCCGGTAATTGACGCACACACGAATTGTAACTTGTTTCTTCATGACAAGAACAATGCTGGATATCCAATCAGTTAGAGGTACTGGGTAGATGAAACTGACACATAAAAGTTTTTCAACTTCGACCTTAATAGCGGTAACCTTCTTGGGATGGATTGGACGATGGTGCTGTCGAATTGGCTTAGTATCGGGATATGTCTTGATTTAATGTACAATAATGTTTGTGTCAATACCTGACATCTCTTCATAAGACCAGGCGAAAACGTCTCTAAATTCCTGGGAAAAGGCTTTATAAGTCTTGATCTCCTCGGGAGAGCAAGATGCACCGATATGTACATTTTCGACAATTCCAGGTTTGATTGAAATATCAAGAAGGATAGGCTCTTCAATCGACAAATTCTTCTCAAAATTGATATCATGGATGGATAAGAAATTCACAGACATCTCAATGACATTGGGCCAATAGAGTTCACTAAGATTATCCTTGGAGGAATTTGGCGAGGAATGATGGTGATGATCGTCCCATGGCGCATCATCTGACATCATGATCTCCATGACTTTCTTATTAGTAGAAAATGTACGAGAGAGGGGATCAGAGGATGTGTCGTAATCTAAAGAATGATCAAGCCAATTGATCGAAGAGAAGAGAGTAGAATGCGTCACACAAGATGAATAGATGGCTTCATAGTCGAGCTCAATGGGACTAAGCGACATGCGGTCACCAAAAGCATCAATATTAGATTCATCTGGCAATATCCAAGGATCAGATGGAGTAGTACAAGAAGACAACATGTTGACATAGGCAACCAAAGTGGAGTTTTCAGGAAGGGAATGAGGAAAAGGAGGAGGAAGAGAAAGGTTCCCATGAGGGAAGAATCCTTAAGCAATACCGCCCCAACATGTTAATATGGATGTGGAATTTCACCCACAGGAGGGATGCTTCCAATAACTTGAGAATTAGTGGCAACGAAAGTGAGTTGATCAATGGATACTATACCTCTCTTATGATGGAAAGCAATCATTTTGAAATATGTCGAAACAACAACAGCCACAGCATAAACCCACGTACGAGCTAGTAGAAGGTTATAATCTAATGGTCCGTCGATAACTTTGACTTCTACCGATACCATCTTGCCGCCTAATTCTACTTGTAACGAATTCAGAATTCCACAAGGTTTGAAGCCTCTCCCATCAAAAGCCTTTAATTGGGGAGAACTAATGGCCTTCGAGCAAGAAAGTGACATGATGCAGGTTGAAGCTCCTTCGTCCACAATGGAGTGATGGATGGTCTTACTTCAAACGACAACTTGAATCATGAAAGCTAATTGTGCCGGAAGTCGAGGCATATAATCCTCATGGTTAAAAACTACAAGGTTGGAATCCGAAGGATCAATACATCCAATAGCGGAAAGTAAAGCCTTCCTTTGGGCAGGACAATTTTGCAATACATCGAGAGTTGAAATAACTGAAGGAGCCTGAGCCAGATCCTCGACTATGTAATAGTTCTGAGCAACTCTTACATGAGGGTTGAATTGAAGAATGTAAATAGGTTCGGTCTTCATAATTGCATTTGAGTCATTATGAAATGTACTTATCAGCAAAATGAATTTTTTCTTTTTTATTATTATTACAATGACTTATTAAAGCATGGGTTTCATGCTTGGGTCATCATTTTTATTACTCCAAGTCCCCATTGAGGACTCTTAGGATTTATATCGAGTCATTAAAGTCATTGTACATTTTATGAGACCCTTCTTGGGCTTTTGAATCATGTAAAAAGAATAATTTTTGAGTCAAATATTTAATTTGTCACCTCCAGACCAAGTCAACCTACAAATGAGCAATTCGACCCAGAAGAAGGCTATATATACAAGTGCAGTTCTATCTATTTGCTCACCAACTCAACAAGTTCGATATACACAAGAAGTAGTGCAGGAAAAAGTGCAAAGTGCAAGAAGGAGAAGGAGAATTGTAGGATCGAATTTCTTGGGCTATCTGTCTGTCTCTCTCTCCGATGAATTTATTGGGCAGTTGCAGGGTCGAAGTGCTACAATGGCAGGATCGAAGTGTTGGAGTTGCAAGGATCGAAATTTTGCATTTGTAGGGTCGAAGATGTAGGGATTGAAGTTGTAGGGGTCGAAGTGCTGTTACTGCATAGATCAAAGTTTTGCTGCTACAAGGTCGAAGGTCTAGATCAAAGATGCTGGAAGGAAGGGCTGACTTGGTGGTTGGAGGAAGTCTGTGTCTAGGTTAAAGAGTCTTGGCTTATCTCGTGAAAACTATTGAAGGATGAGGTTTGCCTGGGTTTTCTTCTAGATAGGGTTTTTGCCTTGGCTGAGTGCCTATATCTCGTGTCTCTTGTTTTGTGATCTTCATACACACATAATTTGGTAATTGTTTGATGAAAGATAATATAACAAAGAAATAAAAGAAGCCAACATAATTCACAAGTAATTATTAAGAAAGAGGAATCAAAACCCTAATTCTACTAGCATTGATTTCTCAACATGGTATCGAAACTAAGGTCAAGGGAGATTGGAGATCACTCTGTTGGCTTGAAAGAAATGGTTACTCCCTCTATGATAAGATACATGAAAATGGGACTCAATATTGCAGGAAGCTGGATCAAGAGAATCTTCTACCACTTATTCAACAAGGTCAAAAGCCAAGGGCTCTTGGCTGCACCTACAGGTTTACTCAATGCTGACAATGCATGGATTATTGATTGTGGAGCATCAAGGCACATGACAGGGGAAAGTAAACAACTTCACACTCTATCAAAGGAACCATCTTCTCATGCAGTGGAATTTTGAGACAACAAAAGTTATGCTGTTAAAGGTCTAGGATCAACTTCTTTGAATCTGGAAAATTGAGCTAAACTGCATCTCAACAATATACTATATGTTTGAGGTTTGAAAAGGAATTTGCTTTCAATTTCTTGCTTAGAAGATAAAAGAGATAGAGTTGCTTTTGTTGATGGAAAGGTTTTGGTTTGGGGAAAGATTCAAGCATCGATAAAGCTAGGGTTATTAGAGTCCGTGAAGGAAGTCTATATAGAGTCATAACACCATCTCCTAAAGCCCTAGTTCATATGGAAATCAATCCCATTGAGCTATGGCATAGAAGATATGGAAATCTACACTACAAGGTCATTCCCTCTCTTAATCAACTGGTAAATGACATCCCCAATATCAAAGAAGATCGTGAAGGAATTTGCAAAGGATGTGCTTTAGGTAAGAATACAAGGAAATTATATTACAAACAATGAAACAAGGTCTAAAGGAATATTATACCTTATTCATTCAGATCTGTGTGGGCCTATGTCTGATAAATCACTTGAAGGTCATCTTTACGATATGACATTCATTGATAATCACTCTAGAAAGACATGGCTCTACCTTCTTAAGAAAAATGATGAAGTATTTGAGAAAATCAAGGAGTTTAGATCCGAAGTGGAGACCCTAACCAAAAGAAGAATAAAGACTTTGAGATCCGACAATGGTGAGGAATACACTTCTAAAGAACTGATTGCATATTGTAAAGAACCAAGAATTAAGAGGGAGCTCATTGTTCCCTACTATCCTGAACAAAATGGAGGGGCTGAAAGGGAAAATAGGACAATTTAAAAAGGTATACGAACAATGATCTTTGATCAAGACTTACCAAAATTTCTATGGGGAGAAGCAGCAATGACAACAATATGTATTCAAAATAGAAGTCCTCAAAGAATTCTTGAGAATATGACACCTGAGGAAGCATTCACAGGGAAGAAGCCAAGCGTGGACCATCTCCAAATCTTTGGGTGTCTCACCTATATCCACGTTCCAAAGGACAAACGAAAGAAACTAGATTCTACAAGCATCAAAGGGATCTTCTTTGGCTATAGTCTTTCTTCAAAAGTATATAGAATCTACATCAAGGAAGGAAGACATATTGAAGGAAGCAGGGATGTTATATTTGATGAAAATCATGCCTACAAAAGATCCAAAGATATTCCTATTGATTCCGATGACCAAGATATACCAACTTTAGAAGAAGAAGAACACCACGACAATCCTACTACAGTTCAAGAAGAAGAAGGGCCAAGTGAGCCTATTCAACTTGTGATCATACCGAGCACAAGGAAGAGGCCAAATTGGTTAAAAGCTACTTTTGAAGACGCTGAAGGACATGGAGATGCGAAAGGAACCTTTAGAGAAAGAAAAAGACCAAAAAAATATTCTGGATATGCTGCATACATGACAAAACTAATAGAAGCTGAACCAACTACATTTGAAGAAACTGCTCATCAAGAAGTATGGAAGAATGCAATGCAGGAATAATATCATTCCATCATGAAGAATGGGGTTTGGGAAATCGTTCCTAGACCAAGTTACAAATCGGTTGTCACCTCTAAATGGATTTAAAAGATCAAGCACACTGTTGATGGAAGCATAGACAAGTACAAAGCTAGATTCGTTGCAAGGGGTTTCTCTCGAAAGAAAGACATAGATTATGAAGAAACCTTTGCACCTACCGCAAGGTATACTACTATTAGATCTTTGGTTTCATTGGTTGCTACAATGGGATGGAATATCCATCAAATTGATGTAAAAACAACATTTCTGAAGGGACTTGTTGTCGCACAAAGTGTCTAGGCACTGCGACAACGCTCAGAGTAAGGGCTGTCACTCTTGATCCTTACTCACTGTGTTTAGACTCTCTCCTAGGCAAGGCAAGGGGGGTAGTCCCTAAAGTAAATGGATGAGAAAGTCTGTGGAACACTGGCTCTAGGAGATTTTAATGATGGACAACTTAACGAATTTAAATGAATCTCGATTAACTCAGATGAATAGATTAAACACTAATGTAACCCAGACACGACCACCAACTAGAGATAATTATAGACCAGTGCCTTTAATTTGAATTAACCATAGATTAAGTAAGAAAACAAGTCATCCAGAATATTTTTCCAATATGTGACGAACAGTGACAATTTTGAATGATTAATATAAACGCCCAAAACTTTAACATGCAAGAGATTCTAGATCTAAAATGCTTTTCATTAACTGCCTAGATCTAGATTCAATTAACTTTCTCCAACAGCCAAATATGATTTAAAACATTTATTGCACTTTGACCATAGAAAAATATGCATTTAATAACACTAAGGAACTTCAAATTTAAATCTTAATTATTCCTTAGGCGATAACTAAAGAAGTAAAACGAATCAACGGGTTAAAAAATCGAAATTTTTAATGGGCCATAGGCCACATTAAAAATTTTAATGTTTAAGCGAAAATCCCTTAATTTATTTCATTTTTAATTCTCAAGTCACCAAATATTTAAGATTTTTAGAATTTTTTTTATGTTTTTTAAGATTTTTATATATTTTTAAATATTTTTAGACTTTTTAAGATTTAGATTTGTTTAAATGTTTTTAATGAATTTAAATGTTTTATATTTTTTTAGAGTTTTTAGAATTTTTTAATGTTTAGAACCTTTAATTTTTTTTTTTGGTAATTTATGTTTCAGATTTTCTAAATGAAATATTTAAGATTTTTATATTTTTTTAAAATATTTTAATATTTTTAAGATTTTAGATTTGTTTTAATGTTTTTAAATGAATTTAAATGTTTTATATCTTTTTAGAGTTTTTAGATTTTTTAATGTTTAGAACTTTTAATTTTTTTTTTTTTGTTTTTGTTATTTTTAGATTTTCTAAATGAAATATATTATATATATATATTATATATTATATATATATATATTATATATAATATCAAATGAAACAAAAATTAATCAAATCAAAAAATAAAAAAATAAAAGTGAAAATAAAAAGAAAATAAAAATGAAAATCAAATGAAAATTAAAAATACATTTTGATCCTAAAATTTTATTTATATACAAACCCAAATGTAAAATAAAAAAAAAAAACAAATGAGAAACCTAACCTAACAAATTCATATAAGTAAAAAAAAAAGATCAAAATGTTTTGAGTTTGTATGTACTGCAGGTGTGAGCTTGACGGTGGAAAGGAGAGCGGGGGTAAGAGTATGCAGGTTTGGATGCGAGGGACAACACACAGATGGAGGGGTTGGCCAATACGCAGGAACGTATGTTGGCAGCTGAACAGAGATGGTAGAAGGGAGTTGCTACAATGGGTGTGGAGTGAAGAACAGGTTTGCAAGAAGGGATAGATGTGGAGAGGAAGCTACAGGCAGGATGGCAGTGTATAGGTAAAGGATGCGAGGAGGTGCGGGAATGATGAGGGAGGACGAGGAGATTGCAGGTCGAGGGTAACAACGAGGATAGGCAGCGTAGATGGATAGGAAAGCAGTTGAGGGAGCTCGTAGAAGGGAGCCACGGACTGCAGATTTTGAGAGGTATGAGGGTGCGGGCTAGGCAATGGAAGAGAGATTCCACGGGTATGCTATAGGCAGCAGAAAGGAGCAGATTGATGGAGTATGGCAACGTTTGCTGTGTGATGAGGCGCTGATCTGACGACGGATTTTGCTGCAGACCTAGGCTACAAAGGCTGTGTTGATCACTACGTGTCAACGACCCATAGCAGTACACCCCCTTTTTGTAAAAGGGATAACGCCTGATCGATGTGTTCATGCCGTCCAGCTATCATCATCAACTTGATCATCATCGTATAATGTAAACCCAGTCTGCATGTGTATAACGTAAATAATCTCAACAAATCCGTGTCGTGTATGTAATTACTTAGTTAAACCTATTTTTCTGGTGACGATCTACATTCTAGGAGGTTTTTTGTCTCACCGATCCATTCTTGAATAGTTGGCAGAGTTTTCCTTTAGCCTTACCCCAAACCCGGAATGGATTTTGTCACTGGGATCTTAAGGGAGTCCTAGTGTTCTAGATCGAGTCTATGTAAAAGTGATTTGGGAATAATCCTAATTATTTCGTTAGGTTATTTTATTACAAATTGCTTGATCTGCTAGATTATATTTTGTGTCGTAGAAATGGGTAGTCTGTGAGGGTATTTTGCACATGGGTTTTCCCCTTGAGATGAAAAGAATGTAAAAATCATGATGTAAAGAGTCTTGAGGGTTAGAAAAATAATATATCCCCTCATAGGTTAGGTTAATTAATTAAATTTTCTGGCCAAAATTAATTAAAATTCTAAGCCAAAAATTTGATTAATTCTAGGTCCTAGGTAAATTTAAATTCTCTAGAGGCAAAATTCGTTGGTCTTTAAAAAATTAAAGTTTAAGAGGTCCAGTGACTAAGGTAAATTAATATTTTGCTAAATTTTAAGCCTTTGGTCCCTGGGATTAAGTCAAAATCAAAATTTTGAGGAAATTAATTCAAAAATTTAATTTTTGAATTAATTAAAATGCATTTAATGGAAAATTTCGAATTTCCTAAACAATTTAAAATTTCGACGGATGAGATTAAAAGAAATTTTAATCCTTATCAACGGTCGAGATTGCTTTGACGAGGATCACTCAAGCTAGCTGTTGGAGGATTTATTTTTAAATAGGAGGTGATTTGTCAGTCAGTTCATTCGATCTCTGGATCGTGTACTAAGCGAAAAGCTCTCTTGTAATCTTTCTATGAGCAATAAAGAAAGACTTTGGGGTTAATCTTTGTTGGTGTTACTCTTCGTGGAAAAACTGTAAGATATTTCATTTTCATGTATAGATTTCTTTTTAGCCATTGATGTAGCTTTCTGAAGAGTGATTTGAGTACAGGTATCTTGCTTAGTCACTGGGGTTTGAATGATAATTTAAGTTTTGAATATAATAACAAGTATCTCTATTTATTTGAATTTTATTATCGTTTTCTCGCTCTATGTTGATGGTTAAATTGAGTTTTGCAGGAAATCCTTGATTATTAGATCATCGAGTGTTCGAAGGAGTTCTCGGCTGAACCAACCAACTCCCCGTCCGTGTTTTCTGAAGAGCCTTGCTTAAATTTGATCCTGGGCTTATCATACGATATTTTTTATGGGTGATGCATGAAGGGTTTTGAACTCAGTACCTCCTCTAGAATTCAAAAAATTTAAATTTTCTGTGCTAAATCGTTAGATCTGGCTATTGAGAGCCTCAGATCATTAGATCTAGGAGCGGAGTCGGGCTGACACTCCCCAGATCTGATAGATCTGCGATTTATGTACATAAATCTCTAATTTTCTTCAGTTTTCTAATTTGTTTTTTTTGGGTCATTGTATATATCGTTTGGGTGTTCCTTGTTGTCGTGCAGCTACAGATCTGAAGGAGAAAACTGTGTAGAGTCCAGATCTAGGCCTTGGAGGGTAAGATCTGGATCTCTGGGGTTCATCAACATCATTTTGCAGGATACTTTTTGCAGTCCAGGTTTCAAATTTAAATTCAGATCTGAAATTTTTTAATGGTTTTACCGGTAATCTTAATCTGGTAAATTTATCTTCGGTTCTTTGACTGCAATTTCTCTGTTGCCTGGGTTTTCCTTAGCAAAAAATTTTGATTTTGTTTTCATTATCGTTTTCTGAAAAATTTTGAAATTATTTTTAATGTCTGAGTTTGGGTTTTTTTTTTTTTTAAATTTTTAAGATTTGGAAAAACTTAGGTGTCTTCCTGCATTTTTTCCTCTCATATCGCTTAACCTGGCTGGCAGCCATATCTGCATTTCGAAATTTCAAACTGGCTCTCTGCTTGAAAACCCTCACGCACCCTTGATGCCTCGCAGTCTTCCTCTGCTCCTCACGCAAACGTGCACACAATACATAACAATCCAAAACTTTTGACTTATTCATATGTGTTTAGTTTAGTTAGCCCTTTTTTTTTTCATTTGTATATTATGGTTAGGGTTATTGTTCATTTGAATTTCGATTTTGACTTACTTGCGTTAGTTAGATTCATTTTCTCTTTCTATTTCGATTTTCTATTTTCACTTCTTTTTTTTGTGATTTTCTCACTTTTCTTTTTTTGATTTAAATTTTTTTAAAAAAGAAACTAAAAATCTAAAGCATTCAAATTCATTTAAATAAATTCTAAAAAATTAAAACATTTAAAAACCTTGAAAAGTTTAAAATTAAAAGGGTCTAAAAATTAAAAACTTTAAGAACTCATAAAAAAAATCTAATTTGATGGCTAGAGAAATAAATTAAAGGACTTGCATTTTCACATAGAAAAAATTTAATGTGGCCTATGGCCCATTGAAATTTCGATTTATTGATCCCTTCGATTCACTTTTTCATTGAAGAAATTTTGATTTCTTCATTTGCTTCATTTAATTAATTTCCTAAGGAACGATTGAAATGCTAATTTTAAATTCCTTGGTGTTTCTAACGTTAAATGCTAAATCTTAAATGCATGTTTTTCTATAGTCGAGGTGCAACAATTGTTTTAAGTTATACTGATTGTTGGAGAAAATTAATTAATTCTAGATCTTGGTCATTAACGATAATCATCTTAAATCTGGAATATCTTGCATGATACAATTTTGGGCATTTATATTGATTATTCATGATTGTCATTATTCGTCATATATTGAAAATCATTCCGGATAACTCGTTTTATTTAGTTGACGGTTAATTCAAATATTAAAGGCACTGGTCTATAATTATTTATATTTTGTGGTCGTGTCTTGGTTACATTAGTGTTTAATCTATTCATCTGAATTAATTGAGATTCATTTAGATTCATCAGGTTGTCTAGCATTAAAATCTCCTAGAGCCTGTGTTTCATAGGTTACTTCCATCCATTCACGTTAGGGACTAGCCCCTTTGACTTGCCTAGGAGAGAGTTTAAATGGAGTAAGGATTAAGAGTGACAACCCTTACTTTGAGCGTTGTCGGGTAGCCTAAACATTTTGTGCGACAACATTTTTGGCGCTGTTGCCGGGGATAGAGTTTTTCTGTCCTTGGTTTCCCGACATCGTTTGAATTATCACATATTTTCCGCCATTCATTAGCCTGTCAAGTGGCACAACATTTCCTGGCGTCTTTTGATCTTTTCATCGCCCTATCTTTTGTCATCTCATTAATTGTTTCATCTGCACCTTTAGCGCCTGGACCTTTTGGTTTGTTTCTTGTTTGGGTGGCGACTCCACTTGCTCCATTTATTATTTCTTAGACAAGAAGCCCTCCCTTATATCCAGTCGTTTGTTACTTTTTGGATCCTAGAGTTAGATTCATGTTCAAGTGGTGACTCCACTTCTTTCATTTTTTTCAAGAATTTCTACTAGAAGCTCGCTTCTTGTGGATCTCTTGATTTTCTTGAGCAGGGGTCTCTCTCTATCATCCATTTGGTCTCTCATTATTCCTTCAAGCAAGTCATTATGGATGATTCGTTTACCTCGTGTCATTTTACTGATTTTCTCCATGATATTCCAGAAGTGACTATTCATAAATTGCCTTCGTTCTCAGGTGGTGATTCAGTCGCTGTTATAAAGCATCTGTATAGGGTTTCTCATACACTAATAAAATATTGTAGTTCTCCCCAGTATAATCATGAAGATGTCAAAATGCGTCTATTTGCCTTTTCTTTAGAGGGTGATGCTTTGAATTGGTTTAATAATTGTCCTGAAGATTCATTCACTTCTTTACAAGACATTGTCAATGCTTTTACAGATAGATATGGTGATCAAGGTGGCTCGCCTTGTGCCCCTAAAATTATGCAACAGAATGAAAGTGATCTTGTGAAGGATCCAGCTGTCGATGAAAGATTTCAAGACAATTCTCCATATCAGAATGTGCCATCCACTTGTACGGTTGCAAGTCAAATCCTTGACAGTGGAAAAACAGGGACACGTCGTCAAATTAGTGTCGACAATGAAAGGGAAAATGATAAGCAAATTATAGAAGAACTAATGCGACTGGTAAAAAATATGGAGCTTAATCAAGAAAAATTTGTAGCTGATTACGTCAAGGATATGAGGACTTTATACACTCAACTGGAAAAACGCGACGAGGAGATGGAAATCATGAAAATTAAACACTCCGATCACGTAATCACTGTAGTAGAAAAGCGTGCTTAGAATATGGGAGATATGAGGACCGACATGCAGAAGGAAATGGAAACCATGGAAACTAATCATGGCAGAGAAATTAATTCTATGCAAGACAAGTTATTAGCCCTAGAGGAAAATATGACGATCATGGAATTCAATCATTCAAATCAATTGACTGCCATGGAAGCAAGTTATTAGGAAGAAATAAGTTCAATTCAGAACAAGTTGTCAACTATGGATGAAGAAATGACCATCATGAGATTCGATTGTAATAATCAACAGGGAAATCATAAGAAAGAGATAAACTATATGCAAAATTGTTTCGTGGGCATGAAAGCAAAGAATGAAAAAGTAATAAAAGATGTGGAAGCTGGTCAGATATGTCTTCAGAATAAGTTATTGACCATGGAGGAAAACTATGCCAAGGAAGTCAGTGCTATGAAGGTTGAACACTCTAGCCAGATGGATACCATAACAATATAGGTACAAAATTTCAGCATCGGTCAGAGGATGAGAGAAACAAGGAAACGTCAACAGATTAGAAGCCTCCTTATCTGCTGCAGCAAGCTCCATCTTGTTATGAAGAGGTCATTTGTTCCATTGAAAAGTGGTTAATTGAAGGTGACCCGGATAAAATTGAAATTGATAAAAATCAGGTTGATGCTCACATGGTTAATCCACCAGTCATAGAAGATCAAGTTATAACTCATGACACCTGTGAGACTAATCCATCATTCGTGACAGAGCAGATGCAGAATGAAGAGAGATGTCATGCATATCTACATACTTCATCTGAGAGTTTTGAAGCAGAAAATTCCACGTCATTAGTCATACAGCCTGCCACAAAGAAAAAGCGCAAGAGAAAGAGAATGAGAAAGTGATTTGATGCATCAGATGTTCGCGAATAGCTTGATTTCCGGATAGGAAAAAGTCTTACCGTATGCAGAATTGGACATGGCACATTCGAGAAACAACTGATAGATTTGCCTAAAAGCAGGCAAATGTTCAGTATGCACTATATTGAACACATATGATGTTATAGTTATTTTTGTATTGTATTTCTAACCTTATGCTCTGTTATTTCAGTATTTCATTTTGTAGTTAGATTTGTGTTTTTCATGTTATTAGACTAGTTAATAAATGAAGAGCTTATGTATTTCCTGTGCTTAACATTATATGATGATTTTTTGGATGGACGCTACTTATGTTTTGTTGTGTGTTTTGTGGATGCAGATTCTGGATTTTCACATTCTTCCAGTGCAGTAACGTGTTCCCAAGTAGAGCCAGATGTTGATCACTACGTATCAACGACCCATAGTAGTACACCCCCTATTTTCGCAAAAGAGATAACGCCTGATCGATGTGTTCGTGCCGTCCAACTATCATCATCAACTTGATCATCTTATAATGTAAACCAAGTCTGCATGTGTATAATGTAAATAATCTCAGCAAATCCGTGTCATGTATGTAATTACCTGGGTAAACCTACTTTTTTGGTGACGATCTACATTCCGGGAGATTTTTTGTCTCACTGATCCATTCTCGGATGGTCGACAGAGTTTTCCTTCAGCCTTACCCCAAAGCCAAAATGGATTTTGTCACTGGAATCTTAGGGGGGTCCTAGTGTTATAGATCGAGTCTATGTAAAATTGATTTGGGAATAATCCTAACTATTTGGTTAGGTTATTTTATTATAAATTACTTGATCTGCTAGATTATATTTTGTGTCGTAGAAATGGGTAGTCTGTGAGGGTCTTTTGCAAATGGGTTTTCCTCTTGAGATGTAAATAATGTAAAAATCATGATGTAAAGTGTCTTGAGGGTTAGAAAACTAATTTATCCCCTCATAGGTTAATTAATTAATTTTTTTGCCAAAATTAATTAAAATCCTAAGCCAAAAATTTGATTAATTCTAGGTCCTAAGTAAATTTAAATTCTCCAAAGGCAAAATTTGTTGGTCCTTAAAAAATTAAAGTTTAAGAGGTCCAAAGACTAAGGTAAATTAATTATTTTGCTAAATTTTAAGCCTTTGGTCCCTAGGGTTAAGTCAAAGTCAAAATTTTGAGGAAATTAATTCAAAAATTTAATTTTTGAATTAATTAAAATGCATTTAATTGAAAATTTCGAATTTCCTCAATAATTTAAAATTTCGACGGATGAGATCAAAAGAAATTTTAATCCTCATCAATGGTCGAGATTGCTTTGTGAGAACCACTCGAACTAGCCGTTGGAGGATTTATTTTTAAATAGGAGGTGATTTGTCAGTCAGTTCATCCGGTCTCTGGATTGTGTACTAAGCGAAAAGCTCTCTTGTAATCTTTTTATGAGCAATAAAGAAAGACTTTGGGGTTAATTTCTCTTGGTGTTACTCTTCGTGGAAATACTGTAAGATGTGTCATTTTCATGTATAGATTTTTTTTTAGCCATTGATGTAGCTTTCTGAAGAGTGATTTGAGTACAAGTATCTTGCTCAGTCGCTGGGGTTTGAATGATAATTTAAGTTTTGAATATAATAGCAAGCATCTCTATTTATCTGAATTTTATTATCGTTTTCTCACTCTATGTTGATGGTTAAATTGAGTTTTGCATGAAATCTTTGATTATTAGATCATCGGGCGTTCGGGGAAGTTCTCGACTGAACCAACCAACTCCCGATCCGTGTTTTCTGAAGAGCCCAACTTAAATTTGATTCTGGATTTATAATAAGATATTTTTGATGGGTGATGCATGAAGGGTTTTGAGCTTAGCACCTCCTCTAAAATTCAAAAAAAATATTTTTTCTATGCTAAATCATTAGCTCTGGCTATTGAGAGCCTCAGATCATCGTATCTGGGAGCGGAGTTGGGCTCACACTCCCCAGATCTGATAGATATGCTATTTATGTACATAGATCTGTAATTTTCTTCAGTTTTCTAATTTTTTTTTTTTTAGGTCATTGTATATATCATTTGGGTATTCCTTGTTGTCTTGCAGCTACAGATCTGAAGGAGAAAACTATGTAGAGTCCAGATCTAGGCCCTGGGGGGTAAGATCTGGATCTTTGGAGTTCATCAGCATCATTTTGTAGGATATTTTTTACAGTCCAGGTTTCAAATTTAAATTCAGTTCTGAAAATTTTTAAGGGTTTTACCGGTAATCTTAATTTGGTAAATTTATCTTTGGTTCTTCGGCTGCAATTTCTCTGCTGCTTGGGTGTTCCTAAGTAGAAAATTTCGATTTTGTTTTCATTATCATTTTTGGAAAAATTTCGAAATTATTTTTACTGTCTGAGTTTGGGTTTTTTTTTTTAACTTTTAAGATCTGGAAAAACTCGGGTGTCTTCCTGCGTTTTTTCTCTCATATCCCTTAACCTTGTTGGCAGCCATATTTGCATTTTGAAATTTCAAACTTGCTCTCTGCCTAAAACCCCTCACGCACCCTCGATCCCTTGCAGTCTTCCTCTGCTCCTCAAGCAAACCTGCACACAATACATAACAATCCAAAACTTTCGACTTATTCATATGCATTTAGTTTAGTTAGCCCTTTTTTTTTTCATTTGCATATTATGGTTAGGGTTAATGTTCATTTGAATTTTGATTTTGACTTACTTGCGTTAGTTAGATTCATTTTCTTTTTCTATTTCGATTTTCTATTTTCACTTTTTTTTTGTGATTTTCTCACTTTTCATTTTTTGATTTAAATTTAGAAAAAAAGAAACTAAAAATCTAAAGCATTCAAATTCATTTAAATAAATCCTAAAAAATTAAAACATTTAAAAACCCTGAAAAATTTAAAATTAAAAAGTTCTAAGAATTAAAAACTTTAAGAAATCATAAAAAAAATCTAATTTTGGTGGCTAGAAAAATAAATTAAAGGACTTGCGTTTTCACATAATTTTTTTTTAATGTGGCCTGTGGCCCATTAAAATTTTGATTTATTGATCGCTTCGATTCACTTTGTCATTGAAGAAATTTTGATTTCTTCATTTGCTGCATTTAATTAATTTCCTAAGGAACAATTTAAATGCTAATTTTAAATTCCTTGGTGTTTCTAATGTTAAATGCTAAATCTTAAATGCATGTTTTTCTATGGTCGAGGTGCAACAATTGTTTTAAGTTATACCGACTGTTGGAGAAAATTAATTAATTCTAGATCTTGGTCATTAACGATAATCATCTTAAATCTGGAATATCTTGCGTGATACAATTTTGGGCATTTATATTGATTATTCATGATTGTCATTATTCGTCATATATTGAAAATCGTTCTGGATAACTTGTTTTATTTAGTTGATGGTTAATTCAGATATTAAAGGCACTGGTCTATAATTATTTATATCTTGTGGTCGTGTCTTGGTTACATTAGCATTTAATCTATTCATCTAAATTAATTGAGATTCATTTAGATTCATCAGATTGTCTAGCATTAAAATCTCCTAGAGCCTGTGTTTCATAGGTTACCCCCATCCATTCACGTTAGGGACTACCCCCCTTGACTTGCCTAGGAGAGAGTCTAAACAGATTGAGTATGGATTAAGAGTGACAACCCTTACTTTGACTGTTGTTGCGGTGCCTAGACACTTTGTGCGACAACAAGCTGTAAAAAAAATAAAAATAAAAAAAATTGCACAGTAAACCTTAAAACTAGGCAGCCAATTAATCTGCAAAATGTTAGCCCAACACTTCTTTAAATCCACTAGAACTTCTTTAAGAATTTTCCAGAAATCTTAATTTAAGATTTTAAGATTTCTTAATGAAACCCTCAGGAAATTTCTAGATTTGAAAATAAATAAATTTAAACCCTTGGATCTGGATATGATCCCTGCAAAAATGATGCTGATGAACCCCAGAGATCCAGATCTTACCTTTTAGGGCCTAGCTCTGGGTTCTGCATAGTTTTTTGCTTCAGATCTGCAACTGCAGGACAACAAGTAACACCCAAACGATATGTGCAATGACCCAAAAAAAAACCCAACTCAGAAACCAAAAAATAATTACAGATCTATGTACATAAATGAGAGATCTATCAGATCTAGGGAGTGTGAGTCCAACTCCGCTCCCAGATCTGATAATCTGAGGCTCTCAACAGTAAGATCTATCAATTTAACACAAAAAAGTTATTTTTTTTGAATTTTAAAAGAGGTACTGAGCTCAAAACTTTTGATGCATCACCCATGAAAAATATGTTATAGTAAGCCTGGGATCAAATCAAGCTGGGCCCTTCAGAAAACACGAATCAAGAGTTGGCTGGTTTAACCAAAAACTTCCTCGAACGCCTGATGATCTAAAAATCAGGACTTTTCTGCACAACTCAATTCAACTATCAACATAGAGTGAGAAAACGATAATAAAATTCAAATAAATAGAAATACTTGCTATTATATTCAAAACTTAAATTATCATTCAAACCCCAACCATTGAGCAAGATACATATACTCAAATCGCTCTTTAGAAAGCTATCATCAATGGTTAAAAAGAAATCTACGCATGAAAATGACACATCTTACAGTATTGCCACGAAGAGTAACACCAACAAAAATTTAACCCCATAGTCTTTCTTTATTGCTCATAAAAAAGATTACAAGAGAGCTTTTTGCTTAGTACACGATCCAGAGATCGGATAAACTGACTGACAAATGACCTCCTATTTAAAGATAAATCCTCCAACGGCTAGTTTGAGTGATCCTCGTCAAAGCAATCTCGATCGTTGATAAGGATCAAAATTTCTTTTAATTTCATCTGTCGAAATCTTAAATTGTTGAGGAAATTCAAAATTTTCAATTAAATGCATTTTAATTAATTCAAAAATTAATTTTTTTGAATTAATCTCCTCAAATTTTTGACTTTGACATAACCCCAGGGACCAAAGGCTTAAAATTTAGCAAAATAATCAATTTACCTTAGTCCCTGGACCTCTTAAAATTTAATTTTTAAGGACAAACGAATTTTGCCTTCGGAGAATTTAAATTTACCTAGGACCTAGAATTAATCAAATTTTTGGCTTAGGATTTTAATTTTTTTTTTCTAAGTAAAGACTACTGCTATATTAAAGAAAGGAAAATATGTACAAAGGTTTACTTCCCGCGAGGAGACCGAAGCCAGTCCTCAAACTGAAAAAGCGTTAACCAAGCCATGAAACACAGTCCATTATAGTTCCTGGACGTTAAGCAATCTAGACTCAAACTGATAAAAGAATCATAGTTGTTGGCAGGACCAATCCAGCGTACATCAGTGACAATTAGACAAAAAGAACAAATATCTGAAGCCTGAGACTTGCAGCAATGGCTAAGCCGAGTCTTAGGACTAAGCTGGACACAAAAATAGACCCAAAGACAAAACATGGTTTGCAACAACATGACAGAAAGAAAAAAGCAGAGCAGAGCACCCGAGAACTAGACTTGCTGGTCTGTTGAAGCCTCCTGCTTTCCTTTATCTGGGCTTGGCGAATCGAGCCAAATCACCAACCCGTCCTCGTTCTGAATCGGTTCTTCCTGATTTGCCGGGGCACAAGCGCTTAAGACGTCCACTTCCGTGTTTGAATTGGGCGGCGGCAAGACCTCTTGCACAGAGGCAGCGTATCCAGAAATGCCCTGTATCGGAGCACAGGAGCTGAAGACATCCATCTCCCTGTTGGAATTGGGCGGCGGCAGGATCTCTTGCACCGAGACGTCATAACCAGAAGTTTCATGTGTGGCTTGCTGGACCGGGGCAGATTGAATTGGGGTGACCGCATGTCGACGAGTTCGATACACCAATCCTTCCATATCCCCCATGAGGATATCGCTGTCATGGACAATTTCAGCAGCTGGGGAACTGGAATTTGACAGGTCGGGCTCTTCTTCAGATATGAATACGGTGAAGGTGACAACCACCTCTGATCTCACAAGGCGGCTTGGAAATCTGAATCTAAAAGTCTGGTAGGTGCCCTGTGGGAGGAGGCACTCCTGTTCAGAACTGGGCGACGATGGTGGCTCAGCAGCAATGGGCTCAACAGGGTATAAGTCTTCCAAAACCACGCGGGTGCTAGACCTCCCTCCCCGCCTAGGAACCCCGCGACTGCGCGGCATGGCTTGCAAAATTATCGCTTCCAGACACGCAATAATCCCTTGGATGTTTGCAAACTGAAAGCCCTCTCTACGAGCACTGAAGGCAACAATGGAATAGTTCTGCGCCATAACTGGCATGTCAAAATCCATATAATGCATAACCTGCTGTCTTAACACGGGGGAAAGGCCTTGGGTTTTTCTCCGCTTTCGCATCATAGCCTGAGCAGCCATGCTCGGCATCAATGCTGCGTCCCTCCTCCTTTGCCGCAAACCAAGAACATTAACTTGCTGCATTAATTCCCTGCGCTTTGTACAGGCCTCCATGTACATTCTTCGGCGGTTCTCCCTGCCTCCATGTGACATGGCGCATGCCATCCTTAAGAGCTAGCAAAGACACCCGCATCCAGGTGGCTTAGGATTTTAATTAATTTTGGCCAGAAAATTTAATTAATTAACCTATGAGGGGATAAATTATTTTTCCAACTCTCAAGACACTTTACATCATGATTTTTACATTTCTTACATTTCAAGGGGGAAAACCCATTTGCAAAAGACCCTCATAGACTACCTAATTCTGCGACACAGATATAATCCAACAGACCAATGAATTTGTAATAAAATAACCTAACCAAATGGTTAGGATTATTCCCAAATCACTTTTACATAGACTTGATTTAGAACACTAGGACTCCCCTAAGATCCCAGTGACAAAATCCATTTCGTCTTTGGGGTAAGGCTGAAGGAAAACTTTGCCGACCATCTAAGAATTGATCGGTGAGACAAAAAAACATCCCAAAATGTAGACCGTCACCAGAAAAGTAGGTTTACCTAGGTAATTACATACACGCCACGGATATGCTGAGATTATTTACATTATACACATGCATAATGGGTTTACATTATAACATGATCCTCAGGGTGATGATGATAGCTGGATGGAAGGAACACATCGATTAGGCATTATCCTTTTTGCGAAAAAAAGGGGTGTACTGCTATGGGTTGTTGACACGTAGTGGTCAAAAAGATCATTGATGAAGAAGTATACATTGAACAACCTGAAGGCTTTGAAGTAAATAGTAAAGACACTCATGTCTATAGACTCAAGAAGGCCCCATATGGTTTGAAGCAAGCTCCTAGGGCATTGTATGCAAGAATGGATGCATACCTTCTAAGAATTGGGTTCGTTAAAAATATTGCTGATCCAAACCTCTACATCAAAACTGTGTGTAATGAGCCAATCATTATTCTACCATATGTGGATGATCTATTCATTACAGGTGTGGAGCGAAGGATACAAGAATGTAAGAAGATGCTAGCAGCCAAGTTTGAGATGAAGGATCTGGGACTGATTCATTATTTATTAGGTTTGGAAGTATGACAGAAACCCGAGGAGATATATCTTGGGCAAGGAAAGTATATAATCAAGTTATTGTAGAAATTTGGGATGATGGATTCCAAGCCCATGACTACTCCCATGATCACCAATCTCAAGAAGTTGAGAAGCTCTGACTCAAGTCTCGTAGATCCTACCTCCTATCGTAAGTTGGTGGGTTCTTTGATGTATCTGGTAAATACTAGGCCAGATACATGTTTTGCTGTGAACATTCTTAGTCAATTTTAGTTGGAGCCTCGTCATGATCACTTGATAGCTGCCAAGCATATATTGAGATATCTTTGTGGCACTATATATTACTGCCTAAACTACGATAGCAAGGAAGTCAACCTGACAGGTTTCACAGATTCTGATTCGGGTGGCAGTTAGACCGATGGAAGAAGCACTACAGGTGGATGTTTTAGTTTGGGATCTGCCATGATCTCATGGATGAGTAGAAAGCAAGATCCTGTTGCTTTGTGTAGTGCTGAAGCAGAGTATGTGGTTGCATGTGAAATAGGATAGGAGGCTATATGGTTGAGGAAACTTTTGATAGATTTGTTTGAGAAGTCTCTAAGTCCTACTGTGATAAACTGTGAGAATCAAAGCTACATCAAGATGTCTGAAGGTCCTCGTGTTTCATGCTAGGACAAAGCATATCAACAATAAGTTCCACTACATTAGGAGCTTGGTGCAAGATGGGATTGTGAAGCTATAGTATCTCCCGACAATCAGGTACTAACAAAGTATCTTCCTAATAAGAAGTTTGAATATCTTAGAAGCATGATTGGTTTAGTTGATTGTTGATCTTCTTGATGATGATAAAAGTTTGGAAGAGATTTGTTTAGGGTTTGTGTGTGATACACATTGTTTGGGAGGACATCTGGTCGACACTATGTGTTGATGTTTGGATCTCGAAGTAGGGAGGGTGACATTGGTGATGGAGTTCTGACCTCGGATACGCACCTAGATCCCTGGGTTGATGGTTAGCAAGCCTGATGGTACCTAGAGTGGCTAAAAGCTTTAGTTCATCTTAGTCCCACATGGATAGATTTCCCTGGTCAAGAATCTAGTCCGTGGCACTGTGAGTGCCTAAACTATTGAAGGACCTGGATAGATGCCTTGGTCAAGAATCTAGTCCATGGCATTGCGGTGCCTAAACTCTTCATAGTTCATATGTTTTGAGATATTCCTTGTACTTGTATATGCCATTATGAATACCTCCTTAGTTAAAAGGGAGTGTTGAAGAATGTAACTAGGTTTGATCTTCATAATTGTATTTGAGTCATTATGAAATGTGCTTATCAAAAGAATGAAAAAGAATTTTTATTATTATTATCACAATGACTTATTAAAGCATGGGTTTCATGCTTGGGTCATCATTTTATTAGTCAAAGTCTCCATTGAGGACTCTTAGGATTTATATTGAGTCATTAGGGTCATTGTACATTTTATGAGACCCTTCTTGGGCTTTTGAATCATGTAAAAATAATTATTTTTGAGTCAAATATGTAATTTGTCACCTCCACACCAAGTCGGCCCTTGCCTAATGAAGTCGGCCTACAAAGGAGTAATTTGACCCACAAGAAGGCTATATATATAAGTGCAGTTTGATCTATTTGCTCACCAACTCAACAATTTTGATATACACAAGAAACAGTGCAGGAAAAATTGCGGAGTGCAAGAAGAAGGAGAATTGCAACATCAAAGTTCTTGGCCTATTTGTCTAGCTCTCTCCTATGAATTTACTAAGCAGTTGCAGGATCGAAGTGCTAGAGTTGCAGGGATCAAAATTCAACAATTGTAAGGTCGAAGTTTCTAGGATCGAAGTTGCAGGGGTCGAAGTGTTGTTGCTGCACAGATCGAAGTTTTGCTGCTGCGAGGTTAAAGGTCTAGATCGAAGTTGCTGGAAGGAAGGGTTGACTTGGTTGTTGGAAAGTCTGTGTCTAGGTTAAAGAGTCTTGGATTATCTCGTGAAAACTATTGAAGGAAGAGGTTTGACTGGGTTTCTCCCTAGATAGGGGTTTTGCCCTGGTTGAGTGCCTATATCTTGTGTCTCTTGTTTTGTGATCTTCATACACACATAATTTGGTAATTGCTTGATGAAAAATAATATAATAAAGAAATAAAAGAAGCTAACATAATTCACAAGTAATTATCAAGAAAGAGGAATCAAAACCCTAATTCTACTAGCATTGATTTCTCAACAGGTTGAATGCAGATTTATGAATAACGCCTTTGCAAGGCTTAATTGTCAATTCAGTAGGAAACACATTTGGAATAGGATCCGATGGAGATGCGGTAGAACTAGTGGGTTGATCAGTAGCTTGACTAGTTGTGGGATTCACATTACTATAGTCTTTATTCCTGGTGGCCACCATAACATCATTTTTTGGCTTAGTGGAGGAAAGCATCATAACCGAGTTAGAGGAAGCGAGATCCCGAGCAACCAGACTCTGGGGTCGAAGTGCTATTGCTGCACAGATCGAAGTTTTGCTGCTACAAGGTCGAAGGTCTAGATCAAAGTTGCTGGAAGGAAGGGTTGACTTGGTGGTTGGAGGAAGTTTGTATCTAGGTTAAAGAGTCTTGGATTATCTCGTGAAAACTATTGAAGGAAGAGGTTTGACTGGGTTTTCCCCTAGATAGGGGTTTTGCCCGCGTTGAGTGCCTATATCTTGTGTCTCTTGTTTTATGATTTTCACACACATAATTTGGTAATTGCTTGATGAAAGATAATATAAGAAAGAAATAAAAGAAGCTAACATAATTCACTAGTAATTATCAAGAAAGAGGAATCAAAAGCCTAATTCTACTAGCATTGATTTCTCAACGCGTTGAATGTAGATTTATGAATAATGCCTTTGCGAGGCTTAATTGTCAATTCGGTAGGAAACATATATGGATTAGGATTCGATGGAGATGCGGTAGAACTAGCAGGTTGATCAGTAGCTTGACCAGTCGTGGGATTCACATTACCGTAGTCTCTATTCCTGGTGGCCACCATAACATCATTTTTTGGCTTGGTGGAGGAAAGCATCATAACCGAGTTAGAGGAAGCGAGATCCCAAGCAACCATATTAGTCTCCTGGTTCAGAAACAGATCTATCAACACAACAGCTGCAGCAGATGACTTAAGGAATTGATTGACTTCCGCCCGATGTGGATTGTCACGACTGAAATGTTCCTCATTACAAATTAAGCATGGATAAAGAGGTTTCCACTTTTCTTCAGAAGACTGATTATTTTGTTTATCCTGAGGAGGATTATCTTTCTTCTTTTGCCTTTTCCTTTCTTCTAACTTCCTGGTTGCTGAGATTTGCCTTTGAAAGATTGAACGACATTGATCTCGGAAGTAGAAGCCACAGGAGTAGTGGAAGGAGGGTTTTGGGTAGCCACAACAAGAGTTGAACCAAATGGTTTACTCACCGACTGTTGGCTAGTAGAACCTATCACGCCATCAGTGACATGTGATTCTTTACTAGTAGGTTGAGGAATAGTATTGGAAGGTCGTAGAGCATTTGGTGTTTTATCATAGAGTGTGCCAGATTGGGTATAAATAAGATCAAGATATTGTGTACGAGCAATTACCTGCTTTGCAGTCACAACTTCGCCTTTAGTGACGTCTTCTGTTATGGATGGTAACAAAGACTTAATTAACCATTCAACTAACAAGTGGTTAGGAACAAAGGTTTTAACCAAACGATGACGATGTCACCACTCATGAATGTGACCATAAATGTGAGTGGAATCAGATTGTTTTAAATTGGTTAAAAGTTCAATTCCAGTCTCATATAGAATGGGCAACTGAAAATGCATTAAGAATGTGGTAGCCAAGGCACTGAAATTTATGAATGAAGCTCGTGGTAATTCAATATACCATTTTGCTGCCATACTGGTAAGTGTGCATTGGAAAAGACGTAAATGGATAGAGTCATCGTTGAGAGAGTTTGAAAAACACCACAAATAATATGTCTTAATGTGTAGAGATGGGTCTTTTCCAGGATTTCCATTGAATTAGGGATATCACTGGGCAATTTTGTGGGAATAACTCACCACCAAGGAGAATGGGAAATGGGATCATTGGTAAGTCGGGTTAGATCTAGCAATTCAAGAGTTGCTACAAATGGCAATTGCTTATTGAAGTCTGGTGGAGGATACCTTGGGTAAGATGGGATGGCCTGAGCAACAAGTATTTGCGCTCCGGGATAGGGAGGATTTTGATAACAGGGATGCACATAACCTTGTTGCCCAGCTCCAGGATAACCTTGTAAAGGTTGAAATGGTTGAGTTTGGATTTACTGACCTGGGTAAGGCATTTGTTGACCTTGGTAAGGTATACCTTGATAGAGTTGATATAGTTTCCCTGTGGCATCATCCCAAAATAAGGTTGGTTAGGTTGTGCTTGCACCATAGCATATGCAATTTGACCCACTTGAATTTGAGGAATAGCCTGACCAAGTGGTGGAGGTTGTAAGGTACCTTGAAGACGTTGAGTAAATGCGGCTTGGGAGGCGCTAGATACCAGTAGAACAGGTTGAGTTGAAGATGCAGCCTGCAAAGGTTGGATTACATTAACACATAGTAACACGGGTAACGCTCCTAGGCATTGGAGAGCATGTACCCCACACTCCCGCACTCCTGGGAGCTAATAGGAAACTTTCCAAAATCGCTGGAAGCTTCAAAGGGTACTTTGAAGCTTTTCAAGAGGTTCACTACAACAAATTTTGACATTTTGGTACCTATTTTGAGCAGATTTTCACCTTTCGAGTACCTATTATGAGCAGAGAAGGTACAATTTGTTTATTTTCTAAGTGATACATGATAGGTCAGGGTGTTGGACTACATGGGCTCTGTAAGGCGACAGTGACGTGGAGATGTAGCAAAGGTTTCAACAAAATAAGACAATTGCCAGTCATTCCTTGGCAACTTTGGTTGCTAATCTTGAAGTTCAACATTTGCAAATAAGTCTACTTTCTTGAAGTCTATCTTGAAGCTTTAATGATAAGATTCAACAAATTATAGTGATGGTTAGAAAGAGAAAGAGTAGCGTGTTAGTCAGTTTCATTTTATAAATTTCGAAACTTGAATTTCGAAGTTCAATATAATATAGTGTTGCATGAAATCACATAATAATCAAGTAATAATAGCCTTTTTTTTCGGTTTGGGAGTTCCACATGTTTCTTTGTGGGCAAGAAATTTCATTGGCAAAATTGTTGATGGATTAATATTTTGATTTTTTCTGGCAGTGTTTCAAAGTTCAATCTTTTACATATTTCATTGCAAGATGGAATCTGCAGGATGAAATTTAATTGACAAGTTTTGGATGGAAATAAATATTTTTATTTTTATTTTTATTTTTAATATATATTAAATTTTGATATATTATATTATTGCCGCTCCCAACTTGATGTTTCTTGTAAATTTGGGCAAAGCTTCTAGCCGAACAGGATACTTGTTCCCCCGTACCTGTGTGCCAGAAACTCGTGCAACATAGCATTAACATGAGCTTGAATAGGTTGGGGTATATGCTGATGAGTAGGAATCTAACATGCAGATGGAACAGGTTGAGAGATTAGTAGAGATGAAACCATAGCTGAACTAGGTTGTACATGCGATGTAGGTTACCAAAAATTGACAACCATTCTAGAATGTGGAGGACTCGAATGACACTGAGCACTAACTTGTGATATTTGATGAGGAGATGGAAATATTCCCTTAACAGGTTGCCCCCCTGCTGAAAGAGGAGGGGAATACAGAGGCAACTCCCCCCCAAGAGGAGGGTTCCTAATATGAACTGGATTGTGTTGTTGTAGGTGTCGATACCCACTGACATAAGGACTAATCTGCTGCTAAATTGTAGGTGTAGATGGAGGAGAAAGAGCAAACTGTGTAACGCTCATCAAAGAAGTGCCAAATAGGATTCCAGAAGAGGATGACATGGGACATCTACGTAGCATAATTCAATTACTCTATTCAATGAATCAACGAGGCATTGGAATACATGAATGTAAATGTAACACAACAAATATGGGAAAACAAGATATTATTTGGATTAATAGAAAACAAAGAGAGTTTACAACCAAGAATAGTAGCTGATCTTGTAGAGATCTCCCCAAGTTGACTTGTCCTTCCTTGTCACAAAGCACACCTCAATGTCACCCTGATGCATGAAGATGATGACTCTTTTAGATTCAAGGCAGCAGCATGAGGGCATGATTAGTCTCCAAAAGCCAACCTTGATGCATGAAGATGATGACTCTCTTAGATTCAAGGCAGCAGCATGAGGGCATGATCAATCTCCAAAAGCCAACCCTGATGTTATGGATGGTAGTAAACTTATAGGAGAGGGATGGTAGTTTAGGGTTTACCATAATGAGCTTGAGATCCACTTATGATGGGAGGATGAGCTCAAGGGATAAGAGGTGAAGTCTCCAAGGTAGGATCAGAAAGGACTCGAGCTTCTTATCCAAGGTAGATGGTTAAAAAAACCAATGGAACCTTCTGGAAGAGGAAACTTTGGAAATCTTTTTAATTTTTGAATCAAGGCACCCCCAACAAGGAGCAACTAGTGATGATCAATGCTGGTGCAGAAAGGAGAAAACAACACTGGATGTAGGTCTCTAAAGGGGCAGGGTGTGCGGGGGCTTAAAAGTATTGATTTTTAGCAATTAGACCCAAAAACTCAGACATTTGGAAAGGTCATTCTTAGGGCTTTGTGTAGGGATGATGACAACATGTTCACGGATATGGATTGATCTGGTTTGCAAGCTTATTGACTAGATGCGACAAAATGGCCTACAACATATACCAATGAAAAGCCATACCTTTGGGGTCGAGAGGCCCACCTTCAAACATACAATCATAACATATGGGCGAGGGATCACTTGGGCTGGCTCAGGTGGCGGAGATAATGGCACATCGAGCTATTTGGTGGCTGCAACGGGTTGATGGTTGCCGACTAAGGACCATCTAGGAGAAAATTTTTCTCTTATATACACTACCCACAGTCTATGTCACACGGTTCGGGATCAAATTCGAGTTCGAAAACGATTAAGTTTGATTCGAATTCGAATTTTCCGATGAGGTTCGACATTAAGTTCGATTGTATATATTTTTCAATATATATATATATGTATAGATATGATATAAAATAATAAAAAATCAAAATCAATGAATAAAGCTATATGAGTAGCAGTGAGCACCCATGAGCCACAAATCACGACCACTATTCCCTTCATGCTCTGGGCGATGGGGACAAGCAACATCTAGAAATTGAATTCAGGAAATTGCAAACAATACAACACGCAACGACAACACTGAGCACAATAGAGCGAGTACACTCAAATTGAAGTTGGCTTGTGAAAATCTATTGACAACCATGGAAAGTAAAGCCAAACTAGTGGCCACCACGGGAAACTAAGTGGCGGTAACCGAAACAAGAGAAAACCATGTGCCGCCCATGGTTTTTCTCATAAACCTTAAAACAACTGACAAAAACAACTCGAACTCAACCTTTAACGACAAAAAAAATAAAAAAAAATTTAAAGTTCAGCTTCAGATTCGTCTTTAGGTTCGCCTTCAGGTTTGAATTCGTTGAGGTTTGAATTTGAGGTTCGACTTTCAGGTTCGTCGAACCTAAACGAATTTGAATTTTTTTTTTGGGTTCGCCGAATTTCGAACGTTAAGGTTCAAATTCGGCAAACCCTGTGACATAGCCCACAGGTGGTGGGTAACAGGTACCACTAATTGGATTTAAGAGTTATGGAGTGTAGATGTGACTCATGATCAAGGGTCGTTAGGATCAATGTTGCATGAAGCGGGGTCAAAGCGGGGACGCTTTTGGAAGCGGATACATGGAAGCGTCATTTCCCAAAAATTGAGGAAGCAAAGCATCTGCTATATATATATATATTTTATTTTTTTGCATTTATATTGAAAAAAACATCCAAAATACCAAATTAGATGTAGAAGATGTGAAAACATGCATATTTGTACATAAATCAAGATAGATATGACATCCATTTTACACCAATGATTAATTATTCGAGCATCAACCATCTAAAATCTAGATTCTTCTCCTTTGTCTTGTCTTTGCCTCTACCTCAATTGTGTAGGGATATTAGTCAACATTGCCCAATTTTGATCAAACTACCTAATCCAAGCCTTAAAATATGGTGGAAAAAGCTTAACATGCTTGATCAATGAATTTGACTTGATTGAAAGGTAATTTTTTGCTAGGGCCACAACAATGGAGTTCAACAATTAATACCACCAACACTAGGATACATGAGCACTTATAGGGCTTGGTGCTTTTGATTAAATGCCAATCACATATCCTTATACATATAATCTAATGAAATGCCACAATCTCATTGATCCTGAATTCCTGAAAACTATTAAGTTTGCTGAATTTTGAATAGGATATGAAATCTTTTTTTGTCCATATGAAGTCCGATGAGGTTGGAACCACTCTCAAACATCCTGAGTCATTTCATGGTAATGTTAAAAATTTAAGTAAAAATGAGAATTTAACATTACCATGAGGGAGCATCTGGGAAGCATCTAAGGAGCATCAAAGGATCACCTTGGGATGTCTGGTTACTGGTAAGCCCCAACCCAACTTAAGTCAAAGAAAAAACCTCACAGAACTGCCCCATCTCCCTCTGGGTCTGCTTGTGATACGCGCGGATCCGTGCCCAAACCTCTATGGATCCATGGCGAATCCTTTTTCGGATCTGCGGGTCGGGAATTTGTAACAACGGATCAGGCTGGCATGGTTCCGTATTTCTAGGAGTCACCTCAAAATGACGGAACCGTGGATCTGATTTTTGGGTCCGCGGTTCTGCTGTAGGATCGTCCAAGGATCCATATAGGACGCCATTCCGGCCTTGGATCCTTGGGGGGGGGGTGGTGGAGAGGATCGTGCAACACTGGTTAGGACTAGAGCTTGTTGTAGTGATTATCAGATTTTTGTAAAGGTGATTATATTTTCTTCTGTAATGTATTAGATTGAATGATTCATATGGAGTTGTTAAAAATGGCAATTCTGTTTGGAGATAGTTCCCTTTGTGGTAACAAGCAATACTTTTAATCTACAAGTATATTGTTCAAAATGGAAGTGGCTTCTGGGAGGACTCAACTGTCTAATCTTTATTTAATAACTAATTGCAGTCACAGATCATGAGTATTGATGTCTTTCTCTTTTGCATTATGTTGTTTGAATTTGCAATATGCTCTTTTGAATTTAAATGGAATGATCTTCCCACAGGGAGTTTTCAAAGTATGGCAATGAAATCTCTTTCAACAAAATTTTATTTGTTATTATTTGTTTTAAGAATTTTTTCATATATTTGTACAAAAATATTTAGTTACATCATAGCAAAAGCAATAAAGTGGGAGTAATATGTACAATGGAATTTACATGCCTCACATTAAAGAAGCTAAAAAGGAAAATAAAATCCGAATAGGAAGTTGAATCTAACTTCCTGGCATCTTTGATCAATAGAAATTCTTTAGCTAACAACTGCACGGTGCATACACACCTTTTCTTTCCATAATTGACAAAATGTTGACAAGGAGCTAACCTTGTTCTTGAAAATATATTTGCATTAAAGTTTCCAAAGAACAAACAAGGCTGAAATCTTCAAGTAGTGACAAACACAATCAAGAAAGGAGCAGACCAAAGATCTGAAATCACACAATAACACCGTTCTTTATTGCAACCTCCCTTGTAAAATGGTTAAATGCTCAAACTGAACAAACTCTTGAGTCTCAACATGACTTGGTAGAAGAACAATCCCAAAGGACGTGCTCCACCATTTCCCACTTCGGGCAAGAAGGCTTAAAGAATTCTGCTTACTATAGTTAGTTTTCCAACAAATGGAAGGTTTTTACTACCAAAAATGGAGTTTATGCTATAGATGCTCTAAACACCAATCCCACATGTTCACTAGAGAGAGCCCCACACTAGAGGGAATGTTACGATATCTCACTATGACACCTGGATAGATGAATCTCCAAATGGGAGGAATCCAATTACCGGGCTCATCCAGAAGGATCAACTTGTAAGCTTGGAAAATCATAGACATGCTATTTCTTGCATTAGTGAAACAACTAAGTCCACTTTGTATCGTTGGCCTCTGTCACTTCTCATATAAATAGAGAGAGGTGAAAGTCATTTGTTCATGTTGGATCTCGTGGATTAATTCATCACTTATTTTTATTAGAGATGAGGTGTAGAGCACATGAGTCTCTCTCTCTCTCATTCTATTCACTGTATTCTCTCTCTTTGTCTTGGAGCACTAGGATTCTTGGAGAAGTTAAGGTAAATTGTAGCATTAAAGTTTCACTCTAAGGAGACAAAGAAATTATGGTTTTTTATAAACCTTAGAGGGTAAAGGAAAATTTGTATCTTGTAGCTCTTGTGAGAGAAGAAAACTAGGGTTTTGGAAATGCTAGTGCTATTGATTTTGCTTGTTGAAGAGAAGGAGATGCCTTGTACACTTGTATGATGTTAGTGTAGGAGCTAAAGAGGATGTTGGGTGGAGAATCCATTTTTAATTAGGAATGATTCCTAGTGAAACAAAGTTGGTGGCTAGGATGTTCATGGTTTCCCTTGTTAGGGTTTGGAGAGCTTGAGATTGTATGAATATGTGACAATCTGAAAGCCAAGCTATCTGAGAACCAGGTACTTAGAACTAGTTGTTAGCATACTTTTGGCCACTAAGTTATGCTTGTGGATATAAATCCCTGTATTGGCAGTAAGTTCGTCTTCATATCTGATCCTTGTCATGCTTTTTCTTTCAACCACTTAAACTCCTGCCAACAAGGAAGATTTAACTGTTGTGTCTTTGCTTTTTCTGTGCAAAGTTTCTGGTTTGAAATGTTAGAATGCAACTAATCACCCACAGAAAGTAAGTGATGAATTGTAAAGCCCTAAATTGTCATTACATACACAAAGCCCTAGATTATCATTCGTACAAAACGAAACCCTTAAATTTATGAAGCAAGCAGACATTCTTGATTTTAGCAAATCATCGATAAGTACTTGTAATTTTGTTTGGAGTGTTCCTGAAATCAAAATTTTGTCTGATGATGTTTCTGGCAGCTGCTGCTCCCGCTTCTGTTATCAAAATGACCAAAACCTACAAGCCAAACTGGGCACAACCTCGGTACCCAGCTCCAAAGTACTTCACAAATGAGGTACTCTGCCCCCGTGCCCAAAAACACCAAGAACAATTGAGGCTTCTCTCGGTCTGTGACTTTCTAAGCAAATTTCTCCTCCCTGCACTTCATTCCCCCAACAAAAGTTTTCTTCTTAGTCGTACTCCCTCCCCTTTTTATTTCTTTGATTCACAGCCTTTCTTCCTTTTCCCGTCTCTGTGTCACTCCTTGTTACGTGGAACTTTGCATGCCCTTGAACTTTTAATGATCTTTATAGATTTGATTGTGTAGGTTTTTTTTTTTAAAAGATAGGCTACGTAGAATTCATTTGATTAATTTAATTAGGGTTAACATTACTTTATTAATTTAATTAAATTTTTAATTAATTTAATTCACCTTATTTATAATTTTACTCCAATATAATTTGTAAATTAAATTATATTTTCTTTTGGTATATAAGGGTGGTATGCATATCAGGTACCTAACTTGATATATTTATTATATTCTGGTGAGATGGAAATTTATTTTGATAATCAATTCATTACATTAACTTAGGCATTTTCCAGTGTTAGCCAGTATGTGTACTACTGCAATACATGCGGTTTATGCGTATGTAGCTATCATATGGATGCCCCGTATGTATGCTAATATCCACATTTTGTTTGTAGCTGTAGGCAGGCCATTACATGAATGCCCATGTTAACTTTGTGGATATTGTTGTGTCATACAATAAAAGGTTCCATCTTTGTACTTATCCTCTTGAGAGTATTGCAGACTTCGTTTCTTGTGGTAGGTATTTGACATCAAGTTGTAATAGTTGAATGATTTTCTTTTTGTATACTGCTTTTAGAACCAGGTTGGATTCTCCACTCATACTCCATGATCGCTATTTTGGACATTCATGTCCATACCAGCCTTATTGACATTTTCATCATTTCCGAACCTGAATGTCTTCTTTGCCAGCTACTTCACTGATTCTGCCGTCTGCTCTTGTGCCTTTCATCTAAAGAAGTTTCAAAGCTGCCCGCTACTTGTATATTATTTTTGTAAGAACCAGGTAAGCTGGATTTACCTTATTTCTGCCTGCGGCAAAAAGGGCATTTGCAGGATTATTGCCAAATTGTATTTTGTATCGAGTATACTGACCTTTCTTTGTGTCAGTTCGAGTTGGTTGATGCATTTGTAAGTAAAATTGCTTTACCCATTATTGCTATTTGTAAAATGTTTTCCATTATGTCAATTATTAGTTATGTATGTTTTTGATTTTCCGTGAGGGTATTCAGACTTTGACTGTTAGCTATTTCTAGAAGCATTCTTGGCCCATGTCAGTGAATATTAGACAGTTGTCTGATTATATCCACTGTAAAAACAAACTCGATATTCTTAGATCTGCTATCATATGGTTAACCTTTTCATTGGTAACCATTTTCCCATTTGTATCTGCTGTTTATTTGACAAGCTATCATGGTAATCTGCGGATGCACATTATAAATTTTTTTGTATGTGTCCATTACTTGAGAGCTTGTATTCACGAAATATTTTTAGGATATTTTTTTACTAAATTAATGGGGATGCTAATTTGAAATGAAGTCTTTTTCTTGCCATGAATGGAACAGATGATTGACAGAATGTAATAATGAGTTGTGGATGTAGATATTCAGACTTGACTGGAACGGATTACAGTGAAGCAGCTGTGGAATTGGCTAGAAATCTTGCTGTTCGGGATGGATTTACCAATATCAACTTCCTGGTAGGGATTATTTTTTGGGCTTTAGTATGATTTTATCAATATCTCTTGTGTGATCCGTTTATTAGGATACTAAAGCCTCTGCAAGAGCTTTATGTGGGAATAACTGTTCATTTTCATGTTTTTCTTCCGTAAAATTTTGCAGAGCAGGTAAAATCATGTGGGAACAATATATCATAGTCTTGTTTTTGAGAAATGCGTCATATATTACTTCATGAAAAAGTTAGTTACATCATAAAACAAAGATAGCTACAGCAGTCCACCAACATATTTACAAGGAAATTTCCATCCTAAAAAGCTAGCATTGAGCCTAAAGTATTCCCCAAGAGGAAGGGAGTCTACTTCTTTACAGAAATAGACTGAATACTAAATTTAACTTTAACGAGCAAAGCCAAACACTTTTTAAGAAGGTTCAATTCCATTAAGCCAAGAGGGAATGGTTCCTCCTGAAAAGCAGTCTTAAACTGATGTTTTGACAAAAAGCCAATAGTGGATAGATGAACCATGTGCCATTAAGATTTGCTACTGCCCCCAATAATCCAAGTGTTTCCCAACCTGTGTTACCTGATCCGTGGGCTCTGGGTGGATGGCTCCTCGGATCTGATATGGATTCAGATCTCGATCCGCTCAGGATCCTCCCTAAAATTTTAGTGATTCACTGACGTCCACACACAGCTCACAATCCCATGGAATTCTCTTATCATGGTTGGTGGCGGGTGAAAAACCACAACATGTTGCCTTTAGCATGTGAAATTCACAGCACGTGGATAGAAAAACGGCCCTTCAGCTGTATTTCTTTCCGAAGCTGCATTCCATCCGTGGTGAAAAAGAGTCCATTGGGTTTTTAAGAATCGTGGCACATTCCTTCTGCGGTCAAAAATACCTCAAACCTTCCATAATTTTGGGCGACTCCATGAAAAGGGTTCCATTGGGTTGGGTTTTTAAATTTTTATTAGCTTTGGTAGAGTTTTTAGATTTTTATTAGCTTTGGTAGAGTTTATCAATATTTCATATTTATACTACTTGGTCTCACTATGTTGGATAGAGCTATAGGGTTTAAAATATTATTTATAGGTGTTATATATTAATCATAGTACATATATTTTTTTGTAATTAGAGGAATGGGCAATTGGGTCAGAGTTTCCAGTCTATTACTCGCATGGCACAGGTTCGATTCCAATCACTACCACTATAACTAGGGTTAACCACATCGTGTTGAAAAATGTAACTAGTGTCGGTCTTCATAATTGTATACGAGTCATGAATTGATGTAATCATTGTTATATTTGTCAAAAGAAAAAGAAAAAGAAAAATATATTTACTTTTATATAAGAAAAATTATTTATTCGTAAATGGGTTTCTTGCCCATGGTTATTTGTCCTAGGTCACAACACCCATTGTGTGCTCTAGGGTTTTTGTATTATAGTCAAAAGTCAAAAGTCATGTTGTAAAGTACCTTTGAGGGCTCATGAATCAAAGAAACGAAAAATATTTTATGTAAAGAATTTGTCTAGAAGCTCCCAAATGTCAGGTCAGCCAACCCACCAAGTCGGCCTAGATGAGGCCCATGCACCATTTGAGAAGGCTATAAAAAAGGAGGATTTGACCTCCACGAGACACACATTGATGACTTGATCTTGATAAGCAATCTAAAGCAAGATAGAAGGTGCTAATTTCAGGAAGGCAGGCAACGAAGTTTCTCTCTCTTTGATCTTATCCATTGACGAATTTCTCTCCCTCTTGGCAACACATATATGTGAAAGCTGTTGAGAATTCAATAGGGCAATGATTATGTTAATTCTCTTTAACTTGATAATTGTTTGTGTTATCCTTTACCTTATTAGCTTTTTTCCTTATTATTACAGTGTGAAATACATCAAACAACTACCAAAACAATAAGAACAGTGACACAATATATAGGCTGCAAGCCAGGGCCAAAACCCCTCCTCTTGAGGGGAAAACCCTTAAATCTCTTCTCTTCTTATAGATCCTTCAATTGACGAATACCATGACCTAGTGACTTAGACAAATACCCTCCAAGATCAAGATCAATTTGGCCTCCTACTGCAAGAACTTCGACCTCCCACTATAGATCCGAAACACTGACTCCCGACAATTGCTACTGCTACTCTTAGATTCTTCGATCTTCTTCGTATAGCCTCCTCTTTCCTTTGCTTGCCTCTCCTTGAGTCTTAGGGCTATTGAGACACCCTAAGACACCTTCGCTTGACCTCCTTTCTCTCTTTCCTCCAAGAGGGAACCAAAGATAGCCCCGACGCAGAAACCCTAGCTACGACTTTCAAGTGGGAGAGAGATAACTAGCCCAAGCACTTTGACTTCCTTCGACTTCCTTTTCGTCCTTCTTTTTCGACCTTTCTTAATACCCTTCTTCGCATAGAATGAGAGATGAGTGAGTGTTTCTAATGGAGGACGAGTTCCACTCTATATATAGGTTTCTTCAAAGGTAGACATGGCTCTTCATGTAGGCCGACTTGACAGCTTCTAGGCCGACTTGATTTTGGAGGGCATTTCGACACTTTAAAGACAAAAACAATTTTTTTTCTTTACAATATACAATGTTGTGCCCATGGGTCTTCAATATATGACAATGACTCTTAAACCTAGGACAAACCCTAGAAGCACTCAATGGGTGCTTGACCTATAAAATAAAAGATCTTGAGCATGAAACCCATGCTCCAATAATAATTTTTTTCATTTTATAAATTACAAGAATACATTTCATACTAACGAAGACTGAACCTAGTTACACATTTTTCAACACTCACTCTTAACTAGGGAGGTATTCATAAGAGGTACATGGTAATTCTTAATCTGAAGAGATCTCATGAAAAGAGTCGGATTGGTAACCCATCTGTCTAGCATCATATTTAACCAACATTGTCACATAGGAAGGCCTTGACTAACAACTCTATCTCTCCACAAGATCAAAGCACAATATTGGTGAGACCAATGACTTATAGACACCATAATCATTGTTTCTCAAGGTACATACTCCACCTAGGTGTTCACCGAGTATGACCTTTGTTGGACTATTCTTATCTTGGGTAGCTAATCCTCAAAGAATATCGGTCCACGACTACTCTTGTCTTGAATACACTACCTCATTCTCAAAGAGTATCGAATGCCAGATGGTTACCCAATCCTCCATTCTTTCTTCCCATGTGAAGACAAGAATGTAGTGTCTATCTCTCCCTCTCAATTAGGGATGATACATCAACCAAAACAAGCTTGTCTCTCAAGTACACAAGCTTCTTGTTCGGAAGTGACTTTGTCATTATGTCAGCGACATGCTCATCAGTGGAGATATACTGTAGTTGCAGCACAGCTTGTATTAGCTCTCGAATGTAGTGATGCTTGTTGTTTATATGCTTTGTCTTTCCATGAAACACTGGATCTTCAAAAAAATGTATACAACTGGTTTTATCACAAAGTATCACTGTAGGGTTCATCGGTCCTTCAAACAGGTCAGATAGCAGCTTCCTCAACCATACTGCTTCTCTGCTTATTTCATAGGCTACAACGTATTCAGTGTCAACACTACTTAAAGCAATTGTGTCTTGCTTTCTGCGCATCCATGAGATCATGGAGGATCCCAAACTGAAACATCCTCCTGTGGGGCTCCTTCCATCTTGCTCACTGCCTCCCCAATCAGAGTTTGTATATCCATGTAGTTGGACATCATTCCTTCTACTTCAACCATTAGTGGATGATTCCTTGTAGATATCTCAGAATATGTTTTGCTGCTACCCAATGATCATGCTTCAGCGCCACTTGGAATTGACTGAGAACATTTACTGCAAAGCATATGTCTGGTCGAGTATTCACCAAGTACATCAATGAGCCAATAAGTTGCCTATACTTGGAGGGATCCATAGGGCTAGATTCAAAACTCCTTAGTCTCTTCAAGTTTGTGATCCTCGGAGTAGTCATAGGTTTGCAGTCCATCATGTCAAACTTCTTCAGCAGCTTCATCATGTACTTTCCTTGACCCAAATAAACTTCATCAGGCCCTTGCCAAACTTCTAGTCCCAAATAGTAATGCATCAGCTCAAGATCCTTTATGTCAAATTTTGCTGCTAGTTGCTTCTTGCATTCTTCAATTCGACCTTCTACACCTGTCAAGAGAAGGTCATCTACATACAGAAGAATGATTACAGGTTCTCCATCTACAATCTTAATATAAAGGTTCGGATCAACAAAACTTTTTGTGAAGCCTATTCTTTGAAGATATGCATCCATTCTAGCATACTATGCCCTTGGTGCTTGCTTGAGGCCATATAATGATTTCTTTAATTTGCAAACATAGGCCTTCCTATCGTTAACTTCGAATCCCAAGGGTTGCTCTATATAGACTTCTTCATATATTGTGCCATTGAGAAACGCAGTCTTGACATCCATTTGGTGGATGTTCCATCCCATCGATGCTGCCAGAGAGACTAATGATCGAATTATTGTATATCTTGCTGTTGGAGCAAATGTTTCTTCATAGTCGATGCCTTCAAGTTGAGAGAAACCCCTAGCCACCAATCTTGCTTTATATTTATCTATACTTCCATCTGTTGCATGTTTGATCTTATATATCCATTTGGAAATAACCACAGATTTGTCTTCGGGACTAGGTACGCTCTCCCAGACTCCATTCTTCATTATAGATTGATATTCTTCATTCATGACATCTTTCCATTCTTGATTATTTACAACCTCTTCAAAAGTGGATGGTTCTGCTTCTATTAATTTTTTCATGTATGCAACATACCCATAATATCTTTTGGGTTTCTTGCTTTCTCTAAATGATCCTTTTGCTGCCTCATGACTTTTTGCATCAAGTAGAGTAGATTTTAACCAATTAGGTCTTTTTCTTGTTTTAGGGATGACCACTGGTTGAACAGGTTGACTAGGACCTTCTTCTTCATGGTGTGATTCTTCTTCTCCCTTGTCCACTTCCTCCTCAAATACCGAAAGTTCTTCATCATCAAAGTCTATGGAAAGTTCCTTTGATTTCTTGAAAGCAATGCTTTCATCAAATATAACATCACGACCGACTTCTATGTGATGTCCATCTTTCATGTAGATCATATAAGCTTTTGATGAGTTTTCGCATGCAACAAATGTTCCCTTTATGCCTGAAGGATCCAACTTCTTTTTCTTGTCCTTTGGTATGTGGATATATACAGGACACTCAAAGATCCACAGATGATCTACAGATGGCTTCTTTCCATTGAACACTTCTTTCAGAATTTTGTTGTTTAGAGATCTGTGGGGACTTTGATTCTGAATGTAGACAATTGTCTTCGTGGCTTCTCCCCACAGAAACCTAGATAGATCTTGATTGTGTAACATTGCTTTTACACTTTCTTCAATGGATCTATTCTTTTGTTTTGCAACTCCATTTTTTTCGGGATTGTATGGGACTATCAACTCCCTCTTAATCCCAAATTTCTTACAGAATGCTATAATTTCTTTGGATTTATATTCTCCTCCATTATCAGATCTTAATATCTTGATTCTTCTTTCTGTAAGGTTCTCCACTTCAACTTTGAATTCTTGAAATTTTGAAAATACTTCGTCCTTGGTTTTCATTAAGTAAACCCAAGTTTTTATTGAATGATCATCGATGAATGTTACATAATATAAAAGACCTCCAAGAGATTTAGGGGTCATAGGGCCACGTACATTGGAGTGGATGAGATCCAAGATTTCTTTTGACTACAAAGCACTGCTTCCAAATGGCCTCTTAGTATTCTTTCCCAATGCACATCCCTTACAATCTCCTTCACGATCTTCCTTTAGATTCAGAATTCCATCTACTATGGAACTTAGAGTTGGAAGGATTTTGAAATATAAATGACCAAATCTTCTATGCCAAAGTTCACACAGGCTAATTTCAATATGAACTAGGGCTTGGGCCATAGGAGACATTAGTTTGTAGAGTCTTCCTTCTCGAATGCCAATGACTTTAGCTTGATCTATACTTGAGTCTTTACTCAATACAACGACCTTACCATCAATGAAAGCTACTCTATCACAATTTTCTTCTAGACTTGAAATGCAAAGTAAGTTCTTGTGCAAACCTGGGAGAAAGAGAATGTTGTTGAGGTGAATGTTGCTTCCATCTTCCAGGTTTATGGAGGTTGATCCAATACCTTCCACAGGATAGCTTTTGTTATTTCCAAGTTTGACATAATAAGTGGATTTTCCTTTTGATAAGGTCTTCAATCGATTGGAGTGGCTAGTCGTGTGCCTTGATGCACCACTATCAATTACCCAAATGTCTTCATCTTGGAATGTGCCAGAGAGAGAGCCGAGAAGAGACCTTCATCCTTTTCTTTGATTGATACTTTCTTTGAACAAAATAAGAAACTCCATGCTTCCTTCATACTTTTCTTGAGATGGCTTGCGATCTTCTTGATGAACTTCTTCACTGTAGAGGAGATCTTCATGATGCCCTTAGATAACCTTAGCTCTAATACCATGTTGAGAATTCAATAGGGAAATGATTATGTTAATTCTCTTTAACTTGATAACTGTTTGTGTTATCCTTATTAGCTTTGTTCCTTATTATTACAGTGTGTAATACATCAAACAACTACCAAAACAATAAGAACAGTGACACAGTATATAGGCTGTAAACGAGGGCCAAAATCCCTCCTCGTGAGGGGAAAACCCTTAAATCTCTTCTCTTCTTATAGATCCTTTAATTGACGAATACCATGACCTAGTGACTCAGACAAATACCCTCCAAGATCAAGATCAACTCGGCTTCCTACTACAAGAACTTCGACCTTGTGAAAATTCTATCATTGCAGTAATTGATTTACTTTTCCTACTTATTCTACCATAAGTTATTCATGAAATCACTTCAATAAACATTAAAATAAATACTGCTGTAGATATCACACCGTAATATAGAAACAAACATATGCACAAGAATCAACACATTGACTTAGATATTTTGGACTAATGTCCCCGGAAAAACCCAATGTGGGAAAATGGGTGCAGCAAGGGATGATTTTATTATTCAACAATTTTCTAGTACAATAGGGTGCCAAACTGGCTTACCCACAGATAGACAAATTCTTTAACACTTCTTCTGAACCCAGCGTCAGCCCTGCTGACCTCTGCTTGGCTTGAATCCTTCCACGTCAGCCTGTTGAGACTCTGCGCAACCTCTCTCGCCTTTTGTATCACTCCTGCAGCCTCTGCGTGGATGACGCAGGCCTTGCTGGCTTTGCGCAGTCTCTGCGTGGCCCTCTGGCCTTGCGTCTGCCTTTTTTGCACTGATCTCCCGTCTCTCTGTTCCGTACTTGCTGCCTCTTGACTGCTCACCAGACCACTGGTTCAATTTCTCAACTAACCCCGCTCCAGAAATTGAACTGATTGGTCTCCCTTAGTGTGTTTTCCAAGTGACCCTCAAGCCTCCTCCTATACTTTTCTTGTTGACAAATCAACGGCTGAGATTAAGTCCCTAATCAATGGCTAAGATTAGATCTGGCTTGATCCATGACTTTTGGACTATTCTAACACAGTTTCATATTAATTCACATTAATATTTTATTTTCCCTAAGTTTAGACTTTAGGGATTACATTAAAAATATTAATTATTTTAATATTTCCCAAACTGTTTAGAATCTGCCCAAACCTTTTCTAGGTATTGGAGATCTCATGTGCCTTAGCCTCTCCACCAAGTTTCGTGGCTAGAGCACATCCAATGCTACCCCAAATCAACATTTCCTCTTAGCGAGGATTGTGCTCTGGCAATACTCCTCACTGAGCATCACCTTGATCATCCGACATCGGTTCTTGTTCTGATGCTAAGGCTTCCTTCCCAACATCCTCTGCACTGCTGTATCCTGTACTGCTGCCCATGGCTCTGCCACTGCTACTGCCACTGCTGCATCTGTAGGACAACTCCCTCTTCATCTGTGCTGCTGCTTTTTCCCAACACTGCATTTGCACTGCAACTCCCTCTTCATTTGTGCTGCTAACACACTCATTTCTACTTTTGAAAGGGGTTCTTTACCATCCCCATCTTTTCCCTGAAGTTGTCAAATTTTACTTTCCAAGGGCCTTGGTGAGAATATTTGTCACCTGTTCTCCTGGAGGAGTGTAGCTCAATTGTACATCTCCTCGTTGGACACAATCTCTGACAAAGTGACACCGGATATCAATATGCTTCGACCTATCATGAAACACTGGATTCTTAGAGAGTTCGATGCAACTCTGATTATCGCACATGATCCTGTTCCTGTTCGCGTCCATATTTCTTCTGAATAGGTTCACCAACAGTTTTCTAAGCAATATGGCCTTACACGAAGCTGTGCTTGCTGCCATATATTTTTCCTCAGATGAGCTCAAAGCCACGAACTTCGGTTTCCTACTGCACCAGGAGGTCATTCCTGATCCAATGTTGAAATAGTATCCAGAGGTACTTTTCTGATCCACTGAACTTCCTGCCCAATTTGCATCAGTAAATCCACTCAACCTGATATCCTTCCCCTTGGTGTATAAGAGCCCATAATCAACTGTTCCCTGTAAATACCTGAGAACGTGTTTAGTTGCTGCCCAGTGTGCCCTCTTTGGTTCCACCACGAACTGACTGAGGGTGTTGACAACGTAGCAAATATCCGACCTGGTATTGACTAGATATATCAGGGACCCTATGAGCTGCTAATATAGGGTGGGATCGACATCCTTGTCTTCTGATGCATCAATCTTCTTCTAGTTGGTGATCATTGGCGTAGCTATAGGTCTACAGTCTCCCATCTCGAATCTTTTTAGGATTTCTGTAGCATACCTCCCTTACCCAAGGAAGATTTCTCCTTTCTGCTGCCAAACTTCCAACCCTAGGAAGTAGTGCATTCATCCCAGATCCTTCATATCGAACTTTGTGGCTAGATTCTTCATGCAGTCCTCAATGAGTCTGGATGATCCTGTCAGAAAGAGATCATCCACATATAATACTAAGATAAGCGGCTCGTTCTCTATGACCAAATAGTAGATATCTGGATCCGCGCCACTCTTGACAAACCCCATCTTCTGCAAGTAGCCATCTATTTGACCATACCATACTCTCGGTGCCTGCTTCAGCCCCTACAAGGCTTTCTTCAGTCTGCATACATGAGACTTCTTCTCATGAGTTTCAAAGCCCTCTGGTTGTTCAATGTATACCTCTTTTCTTCTGTTACCCCATTTAGAAATGCCGTCTTGACATCCATCTGGGCTGCAAGAGATATCACGGTCCTAATAGATGTATACCTGGCTATCGGGGCGAAGGTTTCCTCATAGTCAATCCCTTCCTTTTGAACATACCCCTTAGCCACAAACCTAGCCTTGTATTTCTCAACATTGCCGTTCGCAACATATTTGATCTTGTAGATCCATCTCAAACCTACCACAGATCTGTCTTAAGGTCTTCACACCACCTCCCAGACATCGTTCACCATTATGAAGTTATACTCCTCTACCATCGCATCTAGCTAGACCTGATCTTGAGCTGCCTCCTTGAAGCTGGCAGGCTCTCCATCCTGAGCTACTAACGCCTGATATCTGTCTAGCTGTTTTTTCTCCCTCTTACTGTTCCTTGGCTCACCGATGAAGTTCTCTACATCACGTAGAATCTGACAAAGTTCCCCACTAGTTCTTTCTCTGCCAGCAGGTGCTTCTGTTCGCTCCTCCTCATCCTGAGAATCTTCTTGACCCGAGGAAGAATTCTTCACTTCTGTTGGTTGAAGAGGCATGACCAACAGATCCTCTTTCGACTACTCCACGGAAGGCATTTCACGAGATCTTCTGAAAGCTCTGTCCTCCAAGGCATTTCATGAGATCTTCTGAAATCTCTGTCCTCCATGAACTTTACATCTCGTCGTACTACTACCTTCCTGCTCCCTGGAAGATAGATTCTATATGCCTTAGCATTCTCGCTATATCCCACCAAATATCCCTTTTCCGTCGTCTCATCCAACTTCTTCCTCTATTCTTCGGGTATGCGGCAATATGCTAAACTCCCAAATATCGTGAAATGACTGACTTCAGGTGTCTTCCCAGTGGAGACTTTCTCTAGAGTAATCTTGCCCAATGCCAGATGAGGAGTCCTGTTCTGAACATAGACAGTTGTGTTGCATGCTTCCGTCCACAGGAATTTTGGCATATCTTGATCGTACAACATGGCCCTAGTTGCTTCTACAATACTCCCGTTCTTTCTTTCTGCTACCCCATTCTGCTCCGGATTGTAGGGAGCTGTCCACTCTCTTCTGATGCCCTCAATGCAATAATCAGTGAATTCCTTATCGACATACTCTCCACCATTATCTGAGCGCAAAAATTTTATTTTCTTCCCAGTCAGATTCTCCACCAGAGCCTTGAACTTCTTGAAGCGACAGGAAACCTCATCCTTGGTTTTCAGAAAATAAATCCAAGTTTTCCTCGAGTGGTTATCAATGAAGGTAAGGAAATACTCGGCACCACTGAGAGCTTTGATGGACATAGGTCTGCAGGTATCTGAGTGTATCAATCCTAGTACACTCTTGGCCCTGTGTTTGCTCCTAGAAAATGCCGCCTTGGCATACTTTCTTAGAGCGCATCCCCTGCATCCATCATCTCGTTATGTACTCAGATTCGGAACTCCTGTTACAGTGCTCCTGAGAATTCTCAAAGCTCCATGGTGCAAGTGACCCATCCTTCCGTGCCATAGTTCATTCAAGTCCTTGTCCCCATGACTGCCTATTAGTGCCATTGGTGATTCTAGTTGTAGTCTATACAACCGATTACTTTTGATCTCGATTTGCACTTTCTTTTTCCAGCTCGGGTGTTTGACGTATACCTTTTCCTTGATGAAGTAGACGTCATAGCCCTTGCCTTGTAGTTGTGACACGGAAAGTAAGTTCATCCCTAATCTTGGTACATGCAGCACATTTGTGGCACGAAACACTCTCCCGATTCTGTCTGAAAAATTATGGTACCCTTCCCTATTGGAGTACACTTTGCCTTGTTCCCCATGGTGATCTGAAAGTTGATCTTCTCTTCTCGATATTCTGAGAAACACTCTCTGATTGCCGCCATATGCCACGAGGCTCCACTGTCTATATACCATACTTCTGATGATGCAACACTAGTCATGTACGCCACTTCTTCTTCTAGCCTGGAAGCCAACATAGAGAAATCGAAATCTTTTTCTCTTGTGCAATCTTCTGAAAATCTGCACGAGTCCCTTGAGGTGGATTCCTCTACATCGTGGTCTCGACCCATAACTGATTTTCCCTTTCTGTCTCTGATTACTTGCTCTGATAACATGTGAAAATTCTATCACTGCAGTAACTGATTTACTTTTCCTACTTATTCCACCATAAGCTATTCATGAAATCACTTCAATAAACATTAAAATAAATACTGCTGCAGATATCACACCATAATACAGAAACAAACATATGCACAAGAATTAACACATTGACTCATATATTTTGGACTAATGTTCCTGGAACAACCCAATGTGGGAAAACCGGTGCAACAAGGGAGGATTTTATTATTTAGCAATTTTCTAGTACAACAAGGTGCCAAATTGGCTTACCCACAGATAGACAAATTCTTCAACACTTCTTCTGAACCCAGCGTCAGCCTTGCTGACCTCTGCTTGGCCTGAATCCCTCTGCGTCAGCCTGTTGAGACTCTGTGCAACCTCTCTGGCCTTCTTCGTCACTCCTGTAGCCTCTGCGTGGATGACGCAGGCCTTGCTGGCTCTATGCAGTCTTTGCTGTCTTTGCGTGGCTCCCTCTGGCCCTGTGTCAACCTTTTTTGCACTGATTTCCCGTCTTTTTGTTCCGTACTTGTACTCACCAGACCACTGGTTCAATCTCTCAGCTAACCCCGCTCCAGAAATTAAACTGATTGGTCTCCCTCAGTGTGTTCTTTAAGTGACCTTCAAGCCTCCTCTTATCCTTTTCTTGTTGACAAATCAACGGCCGAGATTAAGTCCCTAATCAACGACTAAGATTAGATCTGGCTTGATCCATGACTTTTGGACCATTAAACACAGTTTCATATTAATTCACATTAATATTTTATTTTCCCTAAGTTTAGACTTAGGGATTACATTAAAAATATTAATTATTTTAATATTTCCCAAACTGTTTAGAATCTGCCCAAACCCTTTTTGGGTATTGGAGTTCTCATGTGCCTTAGCCTCTCCACCAGGTTTTGTGGCTAGAACACATCCAATGCTACCCCAAATCAAGAGACCTCCCACTGTAGATTCGAAATTCTGACTCCCAACAACTATTGTTGCTCCTCTTAGAGACTTCGATCTTCTTCGTATAGCCTCCTCTTTCCTTCGCTTGCCTCTCCTCGAGTCTTAGGGCTAGTGAGACACCTTAAGACACCTACGCTTGACCTCCTTTCTCTCTTTCCTCCATGATCGAACCAAAGATAACCCTAGTGCAAAAACCCTAGCTTCGACTCTCATGTGGGAGAGAGATAACTAGCCCAAACACTTTGACTTCCTTCGACTTCCTTTTTGTCCTGCTTTTTCGACCTTTCTTAGTACTCTTCTTCGCATAGAATGAGAGATGAGTGAGTGTTTCTAATGGAGGATGAGTTCTACACTATATATAAGCTTCTTTAAAGGTAGATGCGGCCCTTCATGTAGGCCGACTTGATCTTTGAGGGCATTTCGACACTTTAAAGACAAAAACAATTTTTTTCTTTACAATATACAATGTGCCCATTGGGGTCTTCAATATATGAAAATGACTCTTAAACCCAAGACAAACCCTCGAAGCACTCAATGGGTTCTTGACCTATAAAATAAAAGATCTTGAGCATGAAACCCATACTCCAATAATAATTTCTTTTCATTTTATAAATTACAAAAATACATTTCATAGTTATGAACACTGAACCTAGTTACACATTTTTCAACAAAAGCCTTAGGTTTCCGCAGATTAATTTGTGTAGACAAAGCAGTTGGTTTTGTTTGAGAAGCAGATCTATGTATGGGTGGTTGGTCTGACAATGTTGTGAGTAATATTGTGTCTTGGTCTTGAAAGTCTTCATTGAAAGTGATTCTATAAGAAGAGGAAGTTTTTTGGGTTTTCCCTTGTTGAGGGGTTTTTCCCTAGTTGGAGCCTATTTTTCTGGTGTCTTCTTGTTTGCATTTTGATCTAATTTTTGGCACTTGTCTTGATGATGAATTGAACACATTAATAATAATGATGTGATAATGTAATCACAAGAATGTGTCATTGAAATAGTGAAATCAAATTTAAATAAACCCTAACCAGATTGCCCTAGATTCGACAACACCTTTCATAAGGAGGATGTGCCTGCTGATCTTGTCATATCTGATATGGCTCTTCCCACCAGCCCAATCATCCATCTGTCCCCAAAAATTGTCCTTTTCCAGTGTAAGGGGGAAATGAATAGTGTCTATTATTCTTCCACAGCCTAGTCCTAGAAAGTTCAGGCTACCTTGCAGCCTCATAGAAGATGCTTGATTGTTTTTGCCTTGTGATTTATTATGCAACTTTCAATTATGAGCTTTGTATGATGAAACCTGTGTTATACCTAAAAATACCTCCTCATTAGCTTTGGTTGAAATACACCCCTTTTTTGGCCTATTTGAGACTATAACTCTCCCTTTATACTCAATAAATGTGCTATCACGTGAGTTATGTACTTTGAGGACAACGTTACCCTAGTCTATAATGCTTTGTATCTTCATCTAACCTGTCTTACCAAATTCTCACTTAATCACAAGGCAAAAACCCGATTTAACTCACTATGACACTCTTGTTCAATTAAGGAAATATGAAAAGATGGAATTTGATCTCCTTTTCCTCATCTACAACTTTTTCCTAAACAAATAAAATACTGTAAAATGGACAAAAGCATTAAAGCATGAGGAAACATCATCCACCCCAAAGCTTTTGCTCAAATTGCACTGGAGAGAAACTGATAGTCTCCATAGCCTCCATTTTTTCCTATAAATTGAAGGCTTGGCCATTGAGAAAAAGATGAGAATTCTATGTATTGTTATGATGTCGAGGTCTTTGAGAGAGAGAGTTTTTGGAGCTACGAGCTGGAGGAGGTGCTGCTGCACCTTTATTTGGTTGTAACCTCCCCTCTATTCATTAATATATAGATCTACAGTCCTTTCTTCCATACTATTGTTTACTGTTCATGTCTTTTATGCTTGATTAACTAAGTAACCTGACACAGGGATTTGAGATTCGTAGGATACGGGGATTCGAGTGTCAGATTCGGACACGTTGACCCCTTGGAACAAGACACGTAGGATTCGTTATATATATATATATATATATATATATATTAAAAAATAGATATTTCTTACACAAATTCTCATCAATGATACAAATTCATTGATTTCAAACATAGATTTTCATCTAGATACTGTTTACAAAGTAAGTTAGTAACGTTATAGCATGCATAGTACATACAAAATTCAAATACATGTCACATAAATCCTAAATGATAAATCAATGAATCATAAATTCTAAATTCATAAATGATAAATCATAATACATATTCAATTCATCAATGATCCAATCAGAGAAAGATAAGATAGTAAGATAAAGACATTGATTGTTGTAGTTTTCTCATTAAGTCATCAAATCAAAATGTGTTACATAGGTAGTGCAATGCCAATGGCAAATAGAAATAGAAAATACAAAACAACTACAGGTATACAAGCCTCAAGGCAGTAAGTAGCCCATGACTCATGAGTCATCAATCCTCATAGTCATCATCAGAATCGACATCACTGTCTTCATCATCATGGTCACCATTGCTCTTCTCTGCATCCTCCTCCTCCCCTGTATCCATAGTCACCTCTGCGTCTGCTGGTGTGGAGGATGACCCCTCTACAATATCACCGTCATAAAATCTAACAAGATTTAGCACTGGATCATTGAGATCCATGTTGGCCAATGCCAACTCAACATTGCTGTCCAGACCCATATCATCAGGAAAGACATCCCACATCTTTGTCTTTCCCTTCAACCACTCTTCCCTCTGCCTGT